>CAKNYM010043558.1:0-20494 GCA_932195095.1 Andricus curvator
ATCCCATTCCCTTCCTCCTCTATCTCCTGTTCTCGCATTAAAGTCTCTTCCTATTATAAGCCTACTCTCTTGCTTATTTTCTTCCATCAGTTCCCTCATCTTCTCTGATTTTTCCTGCATATCACCGTTCACATAAACCCCGACTATCTTCCACCTCTCTCCTCCCATATTTGTCTCTTCTACTATTAATCCTTCTTTATGTCCTATCAACTCTTTTTTATCCTTCTCTGTTATACATTCGTTCCTTACACCCATCACCATTCCTCCCATTGCTCTGCCTTTTTTATTCTTCCTCTTTGCATTTTGAACCTGCCATTTGTAACCTCTTGGTAATCTTCCCCTTACTCTTTCCCATCCCTTTTCATCTAGCCACGTCTCTATCATTACTACTACATCCCATTGTGTTAAATTTTTCATAAACTCCCTATCCTTTCTTTCTAAGCCTGCTATATTCCAGTAGCATATCTTCCAATCTTCCCTACTTTTATTTTTGGTCTCTTTTTGTTTCCTACTATTTCTTATTTCTTTATCTCCCGTTCCTTTCTCTCCTAGTTTCCCGACTCCTCATTATTTACTAACCGTTCCTTGTCCTCGTCCCAATTCCACCATACACCTTCTATCTGTATTCTCCCATACTTAAGCCATGTTCTTCTTCCCTTTTTTCTTTCCTCTTCCGCTATTTTCCTTAACTTATACTGCATGTTCCTTTCTACCCATGTCAAATCATCCTCTATTCTCTCCGAGCTTCCATATAACACCCTCTTCTTTGTCATCACTTCCCTCTTATGTTCCCATTTCTTCAGTTTCACTAGTACCATTCTTTCCCCTCCTCGCTCTTCCCTTCCTACACTTCGCACTTCCTCTATGTCTACCTTAGCATCAATCCTTTTTAGTACTTCTTGCACGCCTTCCATTAGCTCCTTCCCCTCTAATCTTAGATCCTTTATCACTATGTTTCTTTTTCTTTGTTCTCTCTCTTTCTTTTCGAGCCTTTGTTCTATCTTTCTCAACCTTTCCTTCTCCTTATTCCCACTTTCCCCACCTCCAGACTCACGGTTTGCGCTTTCTATTTTTTTTTCATTCTGCCTTCCAACTCGTCTACCTTTTTATTAGGCTCTTCCTTCTTTTCTAGTCTTTGTTCCAACATCTGCATCCTTTTCTCTAGCTTTTCCCTGACTTCTTCCCATTTCCTGATTTCTTTCCTAATTTCGGCCATTTCCTGCCTAATTTCTTTCCTTATTCCCTCTACCCGTTTCTCCTGCTTTTCTTCATACATCCCCATTACTTCTATCATCACTTTGCGCGTTTCTTTCAATCTTTCCTTTTCCAACGGATCTTTAGCCTCAGCTCTGTCTCTATCTGTCCCCTTATTTTTCTCATCCTTCTCTACAAAACTATGTTTTTCCGGCGGCGATCTATACATTTTTTAATTTTTCAAGCTTGACTCTATATCTTCCTTGTCCTCACTGCTTCCCCTCTCCTCTCTCTTCATTTTGATAAATGCCTCAATGGATCCCACGCTCTTCGCTCTCAATCCATCCTTTTCTACTGTTTTCCTATACTTCGCCCTTGCCCTCCTTTCTTTGTTCTCCCCTATCGGTGTACTGAAAACATCGTGGTCTAAATCCCTGTTTTCCTTGCTGGCATTCGCTCCGCTAGCCATGAATCCAATTCAAACTCTCCCGCCTTCTATCGTTTTCTGTCTCTATCTATCGTCGCGTCTACCTGCCTTGCCTTTCTCCTTCTCTACCCTGCCCTGCTACGACCAACCTGGTCCTCCCACCCTGTTACAAACCTCAAACCCACATAACCTCAACTTCCACACAAATCTGTCTTTATCCCCAAAAATATCCTTACTCCCTTGTCAATCTTTCAATCTCTCAATCAATCCCTCACAAACGAACCCTTCTATACTCATTCACAATCCACTCACCTCAAATTTCACCACAATTATTCGAAAAACTCAGCATGAAACTTTCACTGCTATCACATTTTTTAATTTTTTTTAATCTTTACTTGAAAATTTAACTATTGTTAAAACTTTTTTTGGTTGAAAATTAATTTTTTTAAATTCACAATTGAACTATTCCATTTGTGTTTTGAAAATTGATCTTTTTTAGCCGGAAATTCAACTATTTGGTTGCAAGTCCTTTTTTGTAGAAAAATAATCTTCTTGCTTTAAAATTCGACATTTTGAATACAATTTTTGTTCTTCATAGGCTAAAAAATCTTTTTTGGTTGAAAACTCAACTCTTGTTGAAAATTCGTGTTTTCGGATTAAAGATTCAACTGTTTTGTAGAAAATTTGAATTTTCTCTGGAAAATTCAATAGTTTGGCGGGAAATTCAACTAATTGGCCGAATTTTGAACAAATTTGTTAAAAATTAATTTCTTAGTTAAAAAATCATCATTTTAGTTAAAGTTTCTTCTTGTTTGTTAAAAAGTCGGTTTTTTAACTAAGAATTGTAATGTTTGGTTGAAAATTAACTTTTTTATTATTAATTCATATTTTCGTGTTGAAAAATCAACTGCATTGTAGAAAATTCTTCATTAAGGCTTCAAAATTCAACAATTTGGGAGAAAATTCAGTTTTTTCAATTGAAAATTAATGTTTTGAAACGAAAATATAACTATTCGATTTTTGGTTAACAACTGATGTTCTTAATTCAACAATTCAACTATTTTGTTCAAAAATTATCTTACTCGTTGCAAATTTAAAATTGCGAAAGTTAAAAATAAATTTCTTGCTCAGTTACAATTTTTTTGAAAATGTGCAAAAACATGTTTTTTTGGATTGAGTCATATGTACACATTTAAAAAAAAAGTTGAATATGTCGAAATTGAAATTTATTCAGCTTGAACCAAAGAAACATTTTTTTCTTTTTCATTTTCGGAAAAAAATGTTTGTCGTGCATTAGGATTTTTGGGATTTCATTTTTTTTGTGACTTTCGAACGTTATAAACACCACGAAAAAAATGTTTCCCATGGATAAAAAATAATAACATGTTTCTTTGGTTAAAGCTCACTCAATTTCAGGTTCGAATCAATCCAAAAACATTTTTTTGTATATTTTCAAAAAATTTTAAATAAGGCAAATTTTTTTGTAATTAAAAAAAAATTTAATTGTAAATTTAAGAAAGAGAACAGAAGATATTAACCGATTTCAATTGTTTTAAATTTAGATTGAAAGTATTAATTATAGTAAGGATGAAATGACAAATCTTAGAAAGAAATATTTATGAGAACGATGTTAAACATATCAAAATAGTGTACTAATTTTATTTTTTCCCGGCCTTTTTCATTTCACTCTGGATGGATTTCCAACGATCTAAGTATATCCAATTTTTAAAAATAAATCTTTAATGGCAGAAAGCATTGAAAAATTATTAAAAATTATTTAAAAATGTAACATTTCTTACGAAAAGGTTATTTGTTCTTTTCGACATATGAAAATAAATGTTTAATCTTTCTCCTATTTTCCCCTTTTTCGTGCGAAAACCACCCTATTTCCCCTTTTTTGAGCTCCTTTTACGCTGTGATCCCTGTAATATTAAAGATCGCGATATCATAGTAGTATGGTAGATTTTATTGTTGTTGAAAATCTGAAAAAAATGAACAAAAAATTTTTTTTCATGAAATGGTAGTAATTTCTACAAATATCAATGTGAAGAGGTTGAAAAAATTATTACTACGTTAAAATTGGAAATTATTTTGAACTAAAATTTTATTACAAATTATTTTTTAATTATTGTTTCAAAAAATGATATGTTGAAAATCTGAAAAAAATGAGAAAATATTTTTTTTTCATGAAATGGTAGTAATTTCTACAAATATCAATGTGAAAAGGTTAAAATAATTACAAAGCACAACATTGAAATAAACGTAACTTCGTACACATTACTTTCTGCAAATTGGAAAATCGGTTCAAGGTTTATTCTAATTTTTTATGAAAACAATCTACTGCTACATTTTTAGTTGAGAATTCAGGTTTTTTTCTTAAAATGTTTATTCTTCGGATAAAATTCAATTTTTTTGTTAAAAGTCTTGCTAGAAAATTGAATTGTTATGTGAAAAATTCGTCTCTTTTCTTTCAAAACTCATCTTTTTAATACGTTTTGCTTGAGGATTCAACCCATTTTCAAAGAAATTGTCTTTTAGTTTGAAAATTTAAAAATATGTTGGACGTTTTTTCTCTCTTCACTGAAAAATAATTGTTAGAAGAAATATCAGCTATTACATTTTTCATTGAATATGCATGATTTTTTAGTTAAAAATGTAGCTATTTAGTTGAAAACTCATACACTATGTTAAAAATTTATATATTTTGTCGAAAATTTAACTGCTTTGTGGAAAATGTAACTCTTTTCATGAAAATTCTTTTTCTTTATCAAAAATGAATTTTTTTAGCTGAAAATTCAACTGTTTCATTTTTGCTTGAATTTTTTCTTCATGTGTATTTTACAGGTTCATTTTGAGAACTAATAACAGCATAACACACATAAAATGTTGTGCACACTTTACCATATGTCCCGTAGTTTATAAAAAGAGCACAAAAAATTTTGGAAACAAAGTTTTTTGTTGTGCACACTTTACCATATGTCCCGTAGTTTATAAAAAGAGCACACAAAATTTTGGAAACAAAGTTTTTTCGACCTCGATCGTAGCCTATATACAATTATTTTATCTACAAGCCTAACGACCAATTCCATTTACTATATACACAATTTTATGTCACGAATGAAAGAAATACGGCACTGTTCGTAGGAGGCGTCAAATGTCTGGGCAAGAGTTCAGAAGCACGAGTCGAAGAAAGGCACGAGCGGTCGGAAGCAAAAAAAAAAGGATCCCCGCAGTTTTCTGACACTTGTTTTCAAACAAAAAAAATGTCTAAAAATATCGCGATTTCCACCAAAAATAAAACAATCGCATCCTTTCAGGAGATTGTAAATAATTGCACCCAGCTGAAAATTCCTGTACAGGAACCTCGAAGGATCCTGTACATGTTCCTGTACACGAAACTGCACACGAACCTGTACAGGTAATCTTGACGGTTCCTGTACAGGAATTTGGCGAAGGAAACTATACATGATCCTGCAAAGGAACCTGCACCGACAAAGAAACCTTTGAATGGTCCTGTACAGGTGCCTGTACAGAAACGTGTATAGGATCCTTTACAGAAAGCCGTCAAAGGAACCTTTGGAAGGATCCTGTACAGAAACACGTATAGGGTCCTTTACAGAAAGCCATTGCGAAAACTGATGACGCTTACAGCTATGAACTTGCCTTCCTTTTATTCCCTTTAAGAACCAACTCACTATCGAGAGAGCCAAGCCACCAGCGAACCCTCGCGGATTAGTTCCTATGCAGGTTCATGTATAGGATCATGAACATGTTCCTGTACATGAACCCACACCTCAATTGACTTAGTGAAGGAACCTGTACAGGACCATTCAAAGGTTAGCTTGTATACAGGTTCCTTTCCAGGATCATGTACAGTTTCCTTCGCCAAATTCCTGCACAGGAACCGTCAAGATTACCTGTACAGGTTCGTGTGCAGTTTCATGTACAGGAACATGTGCAAGATCCTCCGAGGTTCCTGTACAGGAATTTTCATCTGGGCAGAGCCTATCCGTTACAGTTTGCAGTTTGAATCGCTTTAATATCTTTATTGGAACCGAAGATAGTATGGTTGTACATTTTTGTAATTTTAAGCAACAATTTTTAGTATTTCTCAAATTTGCCAACTGCAATTTGTTCACAAATGTTTTCCTCATATTCATGAATTTTTTCAAATTTTTCCCATAGCCTCCTAGTAGTAAGGCATCACTTCGACCAGACACCCCTTCCACTACTCCTTACCCCCCTTACCGCACAATGTAGCCGACCCCCCCCCCCCTCGCCCATAGGTAGTATGTCTATGAAGAGTTGACGCCCTTCACTTTATATGCCCTTAATTATCTCGCTCTGATGGTTACGTACTTTCCGTTTCACCTGAGCTAGCCCACAGAACGCTAAAGAGTGGACCCAAAAAATACATCACTTGCGTGTATGAAGAAAATTCATGGGTTTGTGTGATGACTAAAAGCATCTTACGCCCTTCACGCTATATGGTCTTAATTATCTTGCTCTAACGGTTACGTCTATCATCAAATTATGCTTTTTATGATGAAAAGATATAATTTAAACTATTCAGTGTTGTACTTAAATGCTACTTATACACTAGAGGAGTTAGGATCTTTTAAATGAAAACATAACATTATACATGTTAATTTAGTTACATTTATTGATTGAAACATTTTGACAAGAAAAATAGAATAGACATAATAATCATAACATTCGACGTATATTTTATAGTAAGGAAAGTGTGGCTAATTTCGATGATGCTGTCTGTGTACATGATACAAGGGGACTATTTTGTTTACAATATTTACCACCACTTAGTCGTCGGTTTCTCATTGAAGAAGAGTTTTTCTCCCATTTATTTCTCTTTAACAGTTTTTTTGTAAAATTTACGGACGATATTATCATTTTCTTCTAGATTATTCGTAAAGAAATTAGTAAAATCAGACAAAGAATAATTATGACACATGCAATTAAGAAACATAATACAGTATTGGCCACACACATCCGAAGTCGCACTTTGTAGTCTTGTTGTATTCCATCTGTAGAAGGAACAATTCTCCCGTAAACAAAGAAGATGTTCAGGTACAAGAGGCGGTAGCCCGTAACTGTCAAAGTAGGTAGCTCGTCCGTTGTTTCCGACGTACAATGCGACCCAATGGGTACCAGGCTGTTTATGTCCATCCGTATTAGCAACAATAGCAGGTGGTTTTGTACACCGCTTGGGAATCTGATCGGCAGGAAATACACCTACTGTCCTTGCTTCTGTGAGACGGAGCACTTGCAGTATCTGGAGACTGTTCATACTTCTTTGAAGATATCAGATTTGATTGTGTGGACAATTCTACAGTATCCTCCCATAAATCTTCTGAAGTGTATGAAAGGTTATTTCCTACGGTTGTAGATGATATGGCTGGATGTGTACTGTAGACAGATGTTTTATTGTATGAGTACGAAATCACTCCATCTAGTCGTTCCTTCTCGATCCATTTCTTCAGTCTCAGCACATTATTAAGAGCACACACAAATTTTGAGTCTTTTTTTACCCCATGATGAAAGCAAAACTCATCCAAGAACTCCAACCTTTTAAACGATGGGCAGCTTAGTTCCTCCAGGTTTGTGATGCGTCTACTTGTTATCTTTTGCAGCAAAAGAGCCTTCTCATGTCCTCGAGTGTATATTAGTCTAGCAGTTCGGGCAACGTCACGAAGATTAGCATGAAGAAAATTTATTGAAACATCTCCTTCAAACCATTCAATTCCATGATTTTAACAACTGAGCCAATTATTTTGTCTTTGAGATGGGCTTGTGAGATCGGCAAAAGCATAAGGTGGAGAGGTAATCCAATGAGCTATACAGTGTCGATCTAGAGTAACTAATGCTCCTGCTTTAGGTATAAAACGACCAGAATCATCACGAAACCTTGTATATCAATCACGTAGTCAACCATGATTATTTTTTAATACGCTATATAGCACTGGGGTTTCCTACCGCGACGAACAAGTAAAGACTGAGGTATTCCATGAGGAGGTTTTTCCCTAAATAGAAAGTACCACCACTTCAACTTAGCACTGAAATCTGCTATAACTTGTCTAGACGAGTCTATTTCCAAAACATTATCATACTCTGCGTATACAAGACAATTAATTGTGTTAGCAAGTGCCTCTTCAAATCGTACTTCAATTCTGAGACTCCCATGTTTTACGAGATTCCAATGAGAATAGCAATTTGCCGACAGATCAGGTGTAAGATCAAATGCAACTAAACAATTACCGTTTGGATATTGCTGTCGGCCAATACTATTACCCTCATTTAGAAAATGAATACCACTTCCAGTAAATAATGTGTTATACGCATCGACATAGAGTCCTTTAGTGTTGAATGTTGGTTGTAGAGGTTTCGAAGGTATCTGGGTACCATCGAGATAAAGTGATAGATAATTGATTTTAAAATTTTGGAAATTGAAGGAGTTTTTGTTTCCATTACCATTATATGCAGTATTCTCCACAAATCCTATTATTATTCTTTTTGGTAATTGACCAAGAATAACATTGTCAAGAGTTTCAGCGTGTACACCCGAGTGTATCGTTAAGGCTTTTACTTCAACACGTGTGATAGGATATTTTGCAGTACCCTGAGATAGAGCTTTAGCGTGTGCAAGAAGAACGCCAGGATTAATTTTTGCTCTGCAAACAAGTAGCGAGGCCTCTTCAATACGCACGTGACAGCTGTTTGTACCATCCATGAGACAGAAAGTGTCCTTTGAGCGAACTAGTCGAAGTCGTAATTCCACACCATTGATAAGGAATTTATGTTGATTAAAAACGTCACAGTGTAAATGGACTATAAGATCAATAGATTTATCAGCACCAAAATATTTCTGTCGAGATTTTAAACCCTCATTTTCATCGAAATCATCCATTTTTCCAGCAGTATCATTATACCACAGAGATGATGTAAGATGACTGTCTTTGGCAGCTGGGCCGTAGTTAAGTAAAGTCTCGATGTATGCTTGATATGCATAAGAGTTACTAGGAGGAGATACTACTTTTTGATTGAAATATACTTCCACCTGATTGAACAGCGAATGCATGAAATCGTTTACTGGCCCTAATTTATCTAGCTGGACTGTATTTGCGGCTACTCTTGCAGGAGTTACTAATTTCACTCGAAGACTGAGCATACTGTGTGCTACGTCAAGGTACTCATCGCCATGACCAGGAACAACAAACTCTCTGGGGGCGTCATCAGTGAGTGAAGAAACGGGTTTATAATGAACCCATTGCGAGCTTTCTATAGATGTCTGTGTTGGAGGCAGTGAGAAAAGATCTAGCTCTGACTTCAAGCACTCACAGGAATGAGAATGAAGAAACGACATTATTATTACTCTTATTTATTTCCGAAAATATGTTTAATTGTACGATTACTAGTTTTTGTATTTGTATTATTTTTAGTAGCCTTTTTTCTCTTTATCGTAACACGCTTTTTGATTCTTCTACCTGAGCTTTTTTTTCTCTTCTTCACTCTATTTGCTTTCACGACGTGAAGTCTACCACGATTAGAAATAGACTGAACCACTTGCTTCTTCCTTCTATGTTTATAACCCAAACCGGTCATGATATGTTCCATTTTGTCCATTGCACGACGTTTCAAATTTTGACCAGATTCTCCAAAACGATTCTTAACCGAAATTTTGAGAGGTATCTTACTGTCCATATCATTCATAACATTCATACCGGTTCGAAGAGCTTCTTTTCCGATGACTCGAGCACCGTTAGTTAAGAAAGGGAGAACACGTCGAAATAAACCTCCGAGAAAGCTACCAATTCCATGCCCCTTCTGATATGGAGCTCCAATGTATATTTGTGGTATACCTCTTCCACCTACTTGTGAGGAGTAATAATCTATGTAATGAGCCATTATTTTTCTCTCATCTAGTCAATACGCTTAAAGTGAAGTGTAGCTGTCAGCGTACCGTACTCGAATGGTATTGGCAAACCAATGTGATCTCTTATATAAATTTCAATCGCAGGAAAACCTGTGCTAAGAATTGGTATGTAGTTTGGTGATGAAAAATGTGTGACTTGTGTTGTACCAAAATTGCAATCTGTTGTATCTAAAGAAACTGTACGTAAAAGTGGTGCTTTTACATCTCCCGTAACACGTGGTTCACAAATATTGCAGTAAATAAATAATTTATCCGGAAGAGCACTTGATAGACTAGGTGGGTATCTAGCAATGTAGTCTTTAGTTTGAATGGAAATTAGATTATCTGGAGCAAATCCAAGAATACGTGATAATTTATCACTAAGTACCAAAAAATGATGATCAGTCAGACATAGTTTTTCACACTGTTTTTGTATACTTACGTAACTACTTTTGAATTTGTCATATTTAAATTTAATATGCTGACTTAATTCTGGAAGACTGTTTAGATTATTTAGAAGAGACACAATATTTGCATAAAGACCAGCTTGAAAGAAATTAACAAGAGGTTTTTTCCACATAAGAGACATTTCTTCATCCTTCTTATTTTCTCTCAGAGCAATAAGATCGATTGCATCTTGTAAGTTATCACCCGTATTTTCAGCAGTCATTTCATCAATTCTCATACTAATAGGTACGTTATATTTGTGAAGAAGGTCGATACCTTTCTCAATGGATTTTCTATTTTTACTATTACCATCATATTGTGGATATTCATATCCTGCAGCCCCACTGTTCATAAGGACAATACGATTTTCAAATGAATCATCTTGTCTCACATGATGAAATGTACGAGGAAGTTGTATTTCTGTGAGTGCTACGACCCACTGTCCTTGTAGACGAATCTCATGTGGCAGTTGTGTTATGAAATTGGAAGTGGTATTCTCGGGAAAATATTTCATACTACTATTGCTTGGTAAAATAAGGTAAAATTGATCGATATTCATTTTACAAGTTTTTTAAATTTGAGGTTGGAATCCACGAATTAAATTTGTCAGGATAACCTACCCACTTGACAAGAAATTGTTTTTTGTTTCCCTTGCCTTTAGTCTGTAATATTTTTTCAATTTGAAATTCGTCCTCCTCAATGTTTTTATTTTTAACACCAGTCAATTCTTTTTCGTAAAAAACACCTTCTATTTCTTCTCCAGCTAAATCTTTCAACTCATACATGTAAGGTGCTTGACTTCTTCCTGTAATGACCCTCCTTACAACAAACAATTCCTCACTCCAGCCAGACTGATAACCTTTCTCAAAGACACCCTTCTCACGACTGATTCTGACATTGTCGTCAACACTGTATTTAGGCTTTCTTTTGGACATTTTTTCTTTACAAAAACGACGCTGAATATTTGCTCGAGCTTCGGCTGCATTCGATAAATTAATTTCAGACGGTTTCATTCTAATAATAGAATGTCTAGCATTATTGTAAGCACTCACAATTTGTTGTAAAACATCAATATATCGTCGAGTATTTTTGTGTGTAAAATACCTCCACATACGTTCCTTGAGTGCTCTGTTGAAACGTTCGACTACGGCTGCTTTAACGTTAGGATCCCGCGATACGCGGAATTTTATCCCATTATCAGTCAGATATTTTTGAAAAGAAGCTCCTAAGAATTCCTTTCCTTTTTCTGATTGTAAACAGAAAGGAGTACGATGATTACTTTTTTGTAAAATACGTTCAAAAGCATTTTTAACTTCCAGTGCTGTTTTATTTCGAAGTGTATCAAGCCAGGCGAATTTACTTAAGATATCAATTACTACTAAGAGATAGCGGTAATTATCGTTATAAGTAGAAACACTTTGCATGTCAATTAAATCACATTCCCAAACCTCATCAAAATTGGAAACTGTGTAATGAGCTCTTTGAAATTTTTGTCGAATATGCCTGTGTAAAGTGAATGCGTCCTGAGATTTCAGCCAATCAAGTACTTGTGTGCGGGATACTCTACCACGTGCAGCACGAGTTAATTTTTCTGCTCCGCTGTAGGAAGCAGGATGACCTGGATTGCAGTATATTTCTTCAAGTAGCTTCATTTTAGGATAAAAGATTGCCACTTGGTTAGCATTCCTGAACCAGATTGTACCTTCTCTCGACGGCTACTTCTTCTAATTCTACTGCGACTAATCTCACGAATTGAATTATTAGGAGTTGTAAGAGTTTTATTTATCCTTGCCTCATCCTCAGTAGTTTCACCATTTGTTATAAGAGATTCTTGGTTTAATCGGTAGTTGATGTCGCGCTGTATCTGCTTAGCTTGAGTCCAATATTCATGATTTTTCACGAGCTCTCGCGGTGTGCCAAGCTCTTGAAGTATACGGGCAAAGTGACTTCTTCCTGGAGGGTTAGCACTTTTTCTATACCTCAATGCATCATTAACGAGATCTGTAATGTTTGAATGTTCAATACGTTTTCCGTCAATGATAACTGAGCCATATTTATCCCATCTTATTCAGTCGGCAAAGTCAGGTTTTGTTAGGTGATTGAGTAATAACGTACTTTTAGATCGAAAAGATTTAGGTACATTAGCTATAATATCCTTTATAGACTCATGGGAATACTCATGGGAATCATCATCTGTATTTTCAGAATAATCCATTTTCTCAGCAGTTAATTTCCTATTTTTATCGACAAAAAAGAGAAATTTTTTCAGCACTTGACTGTAGTCTTTCCACCTTTCACGTTCATCGTACGGAAAAGGCGAGAATAAGATTCGACTCATTTCAGAATCTAATCTACCAAGATTGCTTCCAGTAGTCTGTGTAGTTGCACCAGGTATCGATGGTGTAATCGGTGAATCATTATTATTATTGTTATGCCATGATGTCTGATGTATCGTCTGCATTTGTTGATTGATTTTGTCCACTTGCTCGCTGGGAATCAGTACCATTTTTCTTGCATGCTCCATATTATTGAAAGCTGTACGAGGAAGATTTAAACAAATTGGAGAGCAAACCACCAATGATTGGTCCAAGTAGGAGAGGCAGAAATCCACCTTTTTGAACAATAAATTTTTTCTTGCTTTTTCATGTACCGCGAGTTTCAACTAACTTTCGTAGTGTCTTTCTATGTTTTTTCAATTTTAGCTTCTGATTATCTTTAAGAGGAACATTTCCCAACAAGATATTTAAGGCACACTCACAAATACACTTTATGAGTTTGACATCAGATGTTTTTAGTATTGCCTGTCGTTGATCCGGATTTAGATGACAAAGGGCATGTAAACCTATGGCATTCTTCTTTCCTATTGACTTGCAACCTTTCGACGTCATCACAAATGTGTAACTGGAACTTGACAATCACTGTTTCTCCCCTTTATACCCTTCACTGGTATGTAAACGTACTGATGAGTATCGTCCGGAAATATATTTGTGCGATAGCGACAATTGTCAGGAGTTGATTGTTTTAAGTCTAGAAGTAAATAGCCATATGGTTGAGAAGTTGCATCGTGATAGGCTTCTTGTATAAACCGTGGGTCTTCAGGACAAATCTGGCGCGCAAGATGTTGAATTTGAGCCCGATCTCGAGGATTCTTAAACGTGACAATATAGTTTGCATTTAAAGAAATATCTCTTTGACCATGCCTTTGATGAAAAAGATTTTGAGAAATGAAAATTAAACTCAAATTTTTATGATGACATTTTCCAAATCCCAGATGAACCCCTTGAAGCAACTAACGTACTAAGACACAATATCCCTACAGGAGACAGTCAACCCATATTTACGCGACAATACAGACTTCCCCAAGATCAAAGAGAAGAAATAACTAGACAGGTTAATGAACTAATAAAAAATAATGTAGTAAAGCCATCTCAATCCCCTTACAATTCACCTGCTTTTCTCGTACTTAAAAAAGCGGATTCCCACGGAAATAGAAAATGGCGAATGGTTTTAGATTACCGTAAATTAAATGAACAAACTGTAGGAGATTGTAATCCCCTTCCTAATATCACGGATATCTTAGATCAGTTGGGAAAAGCACAATACTTCTCGGTTTTCGACCTGGCCAGTGGTTTTCATCAAATAAAAAAGAGTCCGGAAGACTCGCACAAAACTGCCTTTTCAACGCCCTACGGACACTATGAGTTCGACCGCATGCCTTTCGGTTTAAAGAATGCACCTGCAACCTTTCAACGTTTAATGGATCTCGTTTTAACCGGCCTTCAAGGAATCGAATTATTTGTATATTTGGACGACATAGTCTTATATGCGAATACCCTTGAAGAGCTGGAAGAAAAATTTACAAAATTAGCGAATAGATTAAGACAAGCAAATTTAAAACTCCAGCCAGATAAATGCGAATTTTTGCGTCCAGAAGGAGTGCATCTTGGACATGTCATTGATAAAGAAGGAGTCAGGCCAGATCCAAGAAAACTAGAAGCAGTAAGAAACTTTCCAATTTCAAGAAAACCTAAAAACATTAAAGAATTTGTAGGACTAGCAGGATATTATAGAAAATTCATAGAAGCTTTCTCAAACATTGCAGCTCCACTGAATAAATTATTGAAAAAAGATGTAGAATTTAAATGGACAGAAACTCAACAAAAAGCATTTGATACACTAAAAAATAAATTGTGCGAATAACCCTTATTACAACGACCTGATTTCACCAAACCCTTCGTTTTAACAACCGACGCTTCCGGTTATGCAGTCGCAGGCATTTTATCCCAAGGCAAGATTGGCAAAGAGAAGCCAATAGCATATGCATCACGATCTTTGAGCGATAGCGAACGAAAATTCGATACCTACGAAAAAGAAGCTTTAGCAATTGTTTTTCCTGTAACTCATTTCCGACCCTATTTGTACGGAAGAAAATTCACCTTAGTAACCGATCATAAACCATTAGTGTGGTTCCAAAATTGCAAAGACCCTTGTTCTCGTGTAAGAAGGTGGAAATTAAAATTAGCAGAGTACGATTTTGATGTAATCTATAAAGCTGGCAAAATGAATGTCATTGCCGACGCCCTATCCAGAAATCCGACAGACAATATCGAGAAAATTAATGATACTGAAGTATTAATTGCAAATCATATATATTTAAGAAATCCTGAAGAATTATTAAATCAAGGGTTACCAAAACCTGAAGAATTATTTAATCAAGAAATACGAAATCAAGAAGAAATTTTAAATCAAGAAATACGAAATCAAGAAGAATTATTAAATCAAGAAATGATAAAGAATTATCAAATCGAGAAATACGAAATCAAAAAGAAATTTTAAAACAAGAAATAAGAAATGATAAAGAATTATCAAATCAAGAAATACGAAATCAAGAAGAATTATTAAATCAAGAAATTAGAAATGATAAAGAATTCTTAAATCAAGAAATACGAAATCAAGAAGAATTACTGAATCAAGAAATGAGAAATACTGAAAAATTATTAAATCAAAAAATACGATAACCGGAAGAAATTATAAATCAAGAAATAAGAAATGAAAAAGAATTATTACGTGAAGAATTACGAAATCCTGAAGAAATTATAAATCAAGAAATAAGAAATTATAAAGAATTATTAAATAAAGAAATGCGAAATCGTGAAGAATTATTAAATCGAGAAATACGAAATCTTAAAGAATTATTAAATCAAGAAGTAAAAAATCCAGAAGAATTATCAAATCAAGAAATACGAAATCGAGAAGAAATATTAAATAAAGAAGAATTAAAGAGCGAAATTACTGAAACTAAAATAAATATTACTAACGTTGAATCGACTCCAAGTGGTAGTACAATTCCAAGTTTTAAAAACATTAATTGTGAAAATAAAATTAATCCTATCGTAGAAGAACAAACAAATCCAAGTTTTAAGAAAAATAAGAAAAAACCAAGACAACCATCAATGAAGAAAAATCATGATTCTGCCTATGAACATATATTAAAAGATTTTAATGAAAGCATTCAAAATCCAGATGTAAGAATATTAAAACAAATGAGTTCAATAATTACAAATCTTTTAAATAAATTAAATATCAATGCAGAAATAAATGAAATTATTAATTCAAATAAACAAGAAGAATCAAAATGGAATACGATGTTAACAAGAAGTAAATTAAGAAAAAAGAATCCAGAAATACATGAAAATTATGAAGAAGAAAATAAAAACATTGCTGAAAATTCTCAGGAAGAAGAATCAAAAGAAGAATTTAAAAATACAAATCTGGAAATTAGAAAGCGAGGTAGACCACGTAAGGGGTCGCGCTTTAATTAGGTCACACGGGGGGTGGGGGGGGGGGGGGGGGTCTAGCTTAGTGTTACATAATGGTGAAAAACTACAGGGAAAAGTCGGAAAAAGCGTTACATAGGGGAGGGGGGGTCAAAATTGTCGGAAAATTGCGTTACGTAATTTATGCACGACCCCTAAGGCTATACTCGCTATACGACTCACATAAAATAATCCCTGCTTTTGAAAACAAAAAGACAGGAAGCCTAAAAAACGAAAAAGATAATTTCGAGTCAGAATATTTAGAAATAAAAAAGCGAGGTAGACCAAGCAAGGTTATGCTCGAAAAACCAAAAGTAATCCTTACACCTAAAGTTAAAAAAAGAGGTAGACCTAGAAAAGAAAATATAAAAAATTCTGAGACAATGGAAGATTCAGATTCAAATCCCAAATATTTTGATTATTTAAAAGAAAGAGTTAAAAAATATAAATTAAGAAAATCTAATAAAGAAGAAATACAAGAATCCAGTGAAGATGAAGATAAAAATTATTATTTAAGCACCAGTGCATCAGAAGAAGAAGGTGAAGAAGAA
Source organism: Andricus curvator (assembly GCA_932195095.1). Classification (NCBI taxonomy): domain Eukaryota; kingdom Metazoa; phylum Arthropoda; class Insecta; order Hymenoptera; family Cynipidae; genus Andricus; species Andricus curvator. Next base: position 16,363 of record CAKNYM010043558.1, read on the forward strand.
GATGAACAAGAAAATGAAGATGAAAATTATAATGAAGAAAATTTTGAAGAAGATAATATTGATAAAGAAAACTATGATTTTGAGTATGACAATGAAAATTATTCTAATGATAAATTTAATGACGAAAATGTTAATAATGATAATCTAAATAACGATATATCGATAATAAAATCAATGATACTGACAAAGAACACGATACTGATAATAAAAAAGAAAAGGAAAACCAAATACTTCAAGATGATTTTGAAAATCTAAAGGCGATAGAATCAGTAGATAATCGTCCACCCCCGGAACCACCCCCTATTGAAATCCCGTTATCCGGCCCGTTTAATCCAAACAAGAATATCCTCGAATGTCGTGACAAAATGTCTATGAGGAAAGATAATTATGTATATTTTACAACCGCGGAAGGACAACCTCGTGATTCTGGCTCCAGCATTCGCGAAAAACGACAACAATTGCCAAAATTTACTAAACTTCAAAAAGGACTCGCGAAAGAAATTAAAAAAGGTAAGCAATTTCACATTGCACTGCCTATTGAAGGAGAAATAAAAGATAATCTTACAGAAACTTTAAAAAACATAAAACTAGGCATATTTTCCTTGCGTAATTTAGCAGAAAAATTGAAATTAAAGTCATTCGGTATAACAAAAACACCGTATGTTAATAACATACCATGGGAGAAAATATTAAACAAACTGCAAGTATCATTTTCTGAATCAAATATAAAAGTTATTATTTGCTTGGGAATAACACAATATCCCACTGATGATGCAAGATATCAATTAATTGAAGAAGCACACTCATCAGCAATAGGACGTCATAAAGGAGTAACAAAAACTTACAACAGGATTAGACAGAAACATTTTTGGGAAAACATGAAGTTAGATATCCAAAAATACATACAATTATGCTTACAATGTCGATTAAAAAAATTAGTTCGCGTAAAAACAAAAAGCCCGATGGTTATTACTGATACACCCGGTACAGCATTTGAAAAAAATTCTATGGACATAGTTGGTCCACTTCCTAAAACAACATCTGGTAATTTGAATATTTTGACGATCCATGATAATTTCACAAAATACTCATTAGCTATATACGCATTTATTAAAAGATTTATATGCATTCATGGTTCACCGAAAGGAGTATTAACAGATGAAGGACAAAATTTTCTAAATAATTTATCAAGAAATTTAGCGAAGCGATTTAGAATCCGACAATTTAAAACAACTGCATTTCACCCTCAATCAACCGGATCACTTGAACGGTCTCATCATTCATTAGAAGAATATCTTAAACAGTTTGTTGATACAAATTCAGAATGGGATGAATGGCTAGAATTAGCAACATTCTCTTATAATACAAGTGTACACGAAGGCACAAAATGTACCCCATATGAGTTAGTTTTTGGAAAAATAGGACGACAACCATCAAGCGAACCACCACCACCACATGAAAAACTCGAAACATACGACGATTATACAATAAAATTAATAACAAGATTACATGAAATGCGAAATGTAGCAAGACAAAATTTGATAGCAGCAAAAGAAAAATCTAAACAATATTACGACAGAAAAATTAACCCTCAAGTTTTCAATGTAGGAGATAGATTATTTTTACTAGAAGGAGGAAAAATTAAAAAATTCGACAATCATTATTCAGGCCCTCATGAAGATTTAGAAATACTAGGAAATTGAAACGTGAAAATTAAAATTGATAAAGCATCCAAAGTCGTACACATAAATAGACTTAAAGTATCACATATTGATATTCAAGAAAAAATTAAAACAAAAAATAAATTTTCTAAGCAGTAAAAATACTGTAATATTTTAGACAAATTTTAATCAAAATTCGTACTCTCTCCAATTGCAGACTTGAAACGAAATTACTATGGAAATTCAACACTAACAAAGAATTGATGAACAATCCAATATAACGGACATAGACGTAAACAAATACACTCTTTTACCAACTTTAATTATAAAAAAAATAAAAATAAATTACAGCTCACTATACGTTACATTATAATCATATATCATAATTAAATGAAACAAAACAAAATGAACAAAAATACTAGTACAAATAATAAATACTTTGATATTCCAAAATTGAGGTTAAAATGTTCAATGAATTTTTCTTCAGATTTTCAAATGTCTGTAAGATTTGCAATTAAAAAACCTCAAATTTTACATTTAAATGATTAAGAATAAGTAATTAGTAAGTTTAGTTATAATAATAATCACCTAATAAATCACCTTTAAATACAAACATTAATTTCTATTATATAAATTTACTAAAGTATTATATCCATTCTAAACAAGAAAAATACTACACTAATAATGTCATTTAACAATAATCTGTCAACTGATAACAAACCGTTTCCCTATTTACGAACATTTTCATATTAAAGAAGCAAAAAAAATATACAAACTGAGCAAATATTGTGAACAAACTTTATTTCTGTACTCTAAGTACAACATTTACTAGTGTAATATTCAATAACAAAATTCCTACTACCCTATCGTGCATGCTAACTAATACTAATCCAAATATGTATTTCTGTTTAGGAACCAGCCTACTTTCGAGGAGCATTATATTTCTTGTTTTTGTTTTTAGGAATCAATAGTTTTCACAAATATTCGACGAATATCACTCTTTAAGTTGGGTTTAGCATTACGATTTCAAATTCAATGATTTATAGAAAATATCAGTAAACTAAACGCAAATAGAGATCGCTACGATCAGCATTATCAACATGTAAAATTTGAGTATTAACAAGACAATATCTCGAGTAACATACAAAGTAAAAATAAAAGTAAATTACATAAACAACACCACAGGCACAGCTAAAAACCAAAGTTTTGAAACATATGCGTTTGCTGTCCTTTATTTGATCTTTTCACAAGCAAATTCAAATATATTATATTGTGTACAGCTGTTAATTCAATTATGTGTACAAAATCATTTAAACGATTTAAAAAATAAGAATGAGCAGAACGTTGTATAGTGAAAATTTCAATCAAAAGTTTTATCATTATATAAATTGCAAAAAATACAAATATTGTAAAACAAATAGAAGAAAACTCGAACAACTACTGACAAAAAACTAAGTACCTTACAGAAAACTAGCAAGAGAAAAGTAGAAATTGAGCTCCACCTTTTTCATAATGGCAAAGTTAATTTTCTAGAAAATAAGATCAATAAATTAGACTCATGATCATAGGAAAGTAACACAAAGATCTCTTGTAAAAGTAACAAAGCTCTAGAAGCTACACTCCCATCTTTTGGATCTTCACGCCTTTACTTTATCACAAGAAATCCCTCCATGCTTCTATTTTCCTTTTTAAATTCTCCACTGATATAATTTTAATCCTTTTTCCTAACCAAAAATTAACCTAATTTCCCAACATCACCAAATCCTATTTTGCTTATCAAATAAAATTAACTTCAAGAATAAGTTACAATCAATTTTGAAAATTGTAATTACTTAATTAGAAAATTATCTTTCTAGAACTTTCTTTTACACATAATTATGTGAAAAATTATCCTTTTATAAATTCAGTTGAATACAGTTATATTCAAACTTCAAAAATTACTACTATACAAACTATAATCAAAGAAGAAGACAAAAATAATTAATGTGTGCAGTTGTCTACAATTATCATTAAAATAAATACTTTGAATGTATATTCAATAAATTATTGAAAACTTAATTTTAGTTAATCACTTTATTGACTCTATATATTTACTTTTAAAATTTTTTACTAACACATGTACTAGAAATTAATATTAATTAAAAGTAGGTAATTAAATATAGATTCTTACCTAAGTATAACTTTGCATTTATTATAAGTAGAATCCTACGAAATTGGAATCTTTTCTTATTTTTTTACAGAAATCATTCCAACGCACCAACCACCGTGAAGCATAAAAACACTTCCGAAATTATGCTGTTTCGCTTTATTACTCAACGTTATATCAATTTACGTAAAAAAAAGGACGACATCAAAAAAAACTTTGTAACCATTGTTACTCGCTCTTAACGGATTATTTGAAAAATGAATACGAATGTAGACTAACATAATAGGCGAAATTAATTAATTATATATATATATATATATATATA
>CAKNYM010043558.1:20594-33490 GCA_932195095.1 Andricus curvator
ATTTATATTATTACTTATGATAGAAAAGGATTATGTACTTATAAAAACGCACAAACTCGGGCATATACATTTTTATCCATCATGATAAAATCAAAAGTCTGAACTCCGCAGTACTAACCACGCAGTTTGGAAATCTTGACTTTTCTATATACTGTTAAAATACAATGACTTGTCGCCTACAAATCTCCGAACGCAGCTCATAAAAATCGGCCAAGAAACATTAAGGGGATTTATCAGCGTTATAAAATGGATGGGCAGTTTCCGGCCGCACAGTTGAATATTTCCGCCTGATATTTTGCATACCTCATCTAAATATTGTTCTATTTTGCAGTGAAGTCTCGGCTTTTTGAAAAAATGTTTATATTTGACGTTATAAACAAAAAGAAAAGAACAATAGAAAAAAAATGCAGTGACGCTCAGTACTAACTGAGTGTGTATTTTCGAGGCCTGAGCCTCGACCCTCGTCAAAGCTACGAGGAAGACGCACCGTAGCGCGATTGAAGACTCTGGAGCTCCTCGAATTACCCGAAATGAATCAACCTTCTCATTGTTATGAGATGCAGGCCGGTTAAAAAAACTGAAATTATGAAAGCATAGCGTGATTCAATTTTAATTGGCAGAAATAGTTTATCCATATAATTTCAAGAAAGTGAAAAAAAGATTCATGAAAATCGGTTAATATTTGCAGTAATAATAGAAATGTTGAATTGCACACGATAGTATGCAAAGATACACCGCACTATGGGAGGAAAAGCATTTTTTTCGTTCAAAAGGTCTACAGCCTTCAATTTTGCCCCAATAGCGGTTTGCATATAATGAAAATAATCTTAAATCGACGCAAGAGTACTCCCAGAATGCAAATAATTTGATTATTATCTGTTTTAATTGTTATAAACAAATTAAATGAACAAACAGCCACATAGTCTAATTTTTGTTGAAAAAATTTGTTTTCGGATGAATGCACAGAAAAAACAGAAGATAAACTTTACATCGATTTCCGACGAAAGATTCTTTGCAACAAAAATTAACTGCAGAGAACAAACTTTACACAAGTATCGGTTGAACTTTCTTTTGTTTTTCCATGCCAAACACATGTATTTTGAAAGACGCGAAGTTGGCTGAAGAAAACTTTATCGCTCTAAAAAATTTCCTGCAACAAATGTTATTCTTAGTTTTTTCTGTGTGTGCTTCAAATTATAGTGAGAGTGACTGCTAGTCACAATTTTTATGAAACATCAGCAATTTTAAATGTTGTAAGCTTATTAAGAATTAGAATTGTTACAAACAATTTTTTGCACAAATTTGGAATTTGTGGTTTTTTCAATTGCGGTTTTCCTCTTATCATCTGAATTGATGCAGATATTCTTGAAAATAACATAGGTTCAATTATATTTCTTGAAATGAAACAATTGTTAATCTTCTAAACAAATGAAATAAATAAACATAAAGCTTCGGCACTTTGGTCTGGAAAATAATTTTTTTTCACTATAACTGCTTTACATTTTGGTTAGAGAGATTTGCAGTCTATATTTCTATATAAACTTAACAATAACCAATTTTTATTATTTATTGTTATTATTTAATTTCAAATATCACGAAATTTGTATGTATTCAAAAAAGTGCCGAAGCTTTGAATTTATTGAATTTGCTTACAAGATTAACAATTGTTCTATTTTTACAAATATAATTGAACCTATGTTATTTTCAAGAATATCTGCATCAATTCGCATGATGAAGGAAAATCCGAAATTGAAAAACCAATAATTCCAACATTTTCCACAAAAATGGTTTATAAATATTATAATTGTTAATGTTTCATAAAAATTGTCACTGACGATCACTCTTACAATAATTTAAATTTTTTCAACAAAAATTACAATATTTTTGTTACAATATTGTTACAATATTTGCATTCAAATAATAACAATAGATAATAACAATTGCTTATTGTTAATTTTATATAGAAATAGTGACTACAAATCTCTCTCACAAAAATTTTAAGCATTTTTGGTACAAAAAATTATTTTCCAGGTCAAGGTGCCAAAGTTTTATATTTATTTCTTTCATTTGTTAAAAAATCAACAATTGTTGTATTTTCACAAATATAATTGAACATATTCCATTTTTCAGAATATCTGCATCAATTCAGATGATAAAAGGAAAACCGCAATTGAAAAAACCAAAAATTCCAAATTTGTGCAAAAAATTGTTTATAACAATTCTAATTGTTAATAATTTATGGATATTCTGACTAACAATCACTCTCACAACAAGTTAAAGCATTTTTAGCTAAGAACAAATGTTTTTCAACCACAATGACGATATTTGGCTATTTCTTAATTTCATTTGTTTATAACAATTAAAACAGATAATAATCAAATTATTTGCATTCTGGGAGTACTCTTGCGTCGATTTAAGATTATTTTCATTATATGCAAACCGCTATTGAAGAGTAAATAATGATTTTCCGAAAAATCTCGATTTTCTCATACTTGGAGTAATCATATAATAAATAAAAAAATGAAAATGCAACAATCTCTGTATAAGGTGCTCTTGGAAATTTAGCGCTCTTCAATTAAAAAAAAAATAACTGCGGATTGGGGCAAAATTAAAGGCTGTAGACCTTTTGAACGAAAAAAATGCGTTTCCTCCCATAGTGCGGTGTATCTTTGCATACTATTGTGTGCATTTCAACATTTCTATTATTAATGCAAATATTAACCGATTTTCATTAATCTTTTTTCACTTTCTTGAAATTATATGGATAAACTATTTCTACTAATTAAAATTGAATCACGCGATGCTTTCATAATTTCAGTTTTTTGAACCGGCCTGCATCTCATAACAATGAGAAGGTTGATTCGTTTTGGGTAATTCGAGGCGCTCCAGAGTCGTAGCTTTGACGAGGGTCGAGGCTCATGCCTCAAAAATAAACACTCAGCTAGTACTGAGCGTCACTGAATTTTTTTTCTATTGTTCTTTTCTTTTTGTTTATAACGTCAAATATAAACATTCTTTCAAAAAACCGAGACTTCACTGCAAAAGAGAACAATATTTAGATGAGGTATGCAAAATATCAGGCGAAAATATTCAACCGTGCGGCCGGAAACTGCCCATCCATTTTATAACGCTGATAAATCCCCTTAAGGAGGGTGGCACAATGACCAGTTCCTTGGACTCAAGGAATGGCACCCCGTGTACTACGCCTTCAGATATAGACACCTGGATATAATGACTTGATACAATGACTTCTCGCCTACAAATCTCCGAACGCAGCTCATAAAAATCAGCCAAGAAACATTAATGAGGGTGGCACAATGACCAGTTCCTTGGACTCAAGAAACGGCACCCTCATGTACTGCACCTTCAGATATAGACACCTGGATATCAATTGATTTCAGTTGATACGTCCCCTCGCCGTCAAGTTTTTGGTTGTTACCACAATGGAATCTCCTGTATATAAACCCAGGATCAGAATCAGAACATTAGTCTATCTACAAACTTCAAATCGGGCGGAAGCTCTGCCCTAGAGCACATTCTCAAATAAACATCAAAAATACAGACAGATTCCGGTTATTTGGAAACGGTTTCCAAGTAGTCGAAATTTCAAATTGATAAATAAAAATAAAATCAGTGTTGTGCTTCGGAAATTTCCAATCGCACTGAAGTCGATTGTAAATTTCAAAATCCTTTAAAATCAGTGAAATCAAACCCAAGATTCTTTTCAAAATTCTATTGTCAACGATCATTACCCTAAGTAACAACAGGGGACCTGAGCCTACCTGCTCCCTAATACACTCCTTTGACAAAATCCTCATTGTCAACCATCGCAACGGTGAACGACCAGAAGGACGAGCAACATAGCCACAGTAAACTAATAAACCTGAGGACCGATACCAGTAATTTCTTCCATTCAACGAGAAGAGAAATTCAACCAAACTTTGAAAAACCAGTTTTATAAAGGATCATCGGAAGTCCCAGTGTAAACCCCAAACAGTTACTTGACAAGTTTAAAGCAGAACAATTTGGAATATATATATGGTAAGTTTTAATCATTGAGTTAATAACTCACAATACTTAAATTTCTTTTAAAAACTCGTCATTAAGATCTTTCTTTATTTTAAGGTGGAGATCTGGATGAGGAGTTTCGCTGCCCGAGAGTTTCCAGTGCAACAACCATTTTTAAACAAAAGCAAATAGAACAAATAAAATTAAAGTCAATTCAGAAAACAAAATCCTTTCTCTTTTTTTTTTAAACAAATTAAAATCAGCTATCTCTCTTTGACTTTGTAATTTCTTATATTTAATAAACTCAAATATTATATGTACAATTGTATTCCATTCAATTAGTAGATTATTGTGTAGTTATCTCAACCTTCGGAAGTTATTCTCATCCCTGTTTCGAAATCCTAGATTTCGTTCAGAAACGAGAAAACCTTTTAATTAATTATTTTTAACAGGTAAGTTTTGTTCCTTTCAGGACGTAACAAAATCATAAAAATTTAATAATGGAAAATTAAAAACTAGAAGCCCTTTTATATATGTGACATTATTTATCAATTACCATCTATTTTGGTGATTTAAACTCTGTTAATACCAACACAATTTTTTGTCCAACTATACAGTTTCGATAGGGTTTTTTTATAACATTTTCAAACTATTTCCAGGGCCTTAAAAATCAAAGGATTTTAGAATTGCGCATTCAAAACTGTAAGTTTAATTTGAATTATGAAAGCCTTGAAGATGATACAAATTATTATCATATATCTATTGCTTCATGTATGAAGTAAGTCGTTTGAAAGTAAAGAGAAAATTTCACTGAAGCAAAAAATAATTTTTTTTTTATAATCAAAACAAATTTTTTTTGAACCAAAGAATCTTTTCTCTGAGTGTACGGCTTGGATAGAAACAAATTAAGATTTTTCAATTTGAACGTAAATGTTTTTTTTATACGCGATTTTTCCAACAGACAACATATTGAGTAGATTATCTCATAAATTAAGAAGGAATTAAATTAATTCAAAATATGTTCGACTGCAGGGAATACAAAACAAGTCTGACAAGTGTGATGGTCGCTATGAAATAGAAAATAAGTCATTCCTGAGATAATCTATTCAATATATAATTATATATACCTCACTTTTAAGTTGAAATGAGAAAATCTGAATTTTCTTTTATTCAACCATTATTAGCGGAGAGCGAGTTGAAGAGAAAATATTTAGTAAATTTGGTTTTCTGAAAAATCATTCTTTTTTGCTGTTCTTCAGGAAAGGTAAAACATACACCTGACAGGTAGGCAAATGAGGCGAACTGTTACACTCTGAGGTGCCAATAAAAAATGTGCCAGCCAAACGGTTTCAAATAACGGGGAAGTTAGAGAATTATATTTACTGAAGTCTTTAAGTTCTGATTTTCCGCCGTTTATGGCGTAATTTAAATATTTTATTGTCAATCAGATGTCCAGGAATAAGGGTCGATGGGTCATTTTCGAAATTCTCATTTGTATATCTCGCTTCGGATGAGTGGGCTGGTGTACCTGCGATCTTACGATTAGTACGAGGGGTCGACCACTTTGATATTCCTGATACACTCACTAAATATTGCCATATATTCTTTCAATATTCCCAGATATTTTTGATTTCCCCAAATATTCTTGATATTCTTGATATTCCCAAATATTCCCTTATACTCCTAACTCCTACATATGCTCACATGTTCCGAAGTATTCCTAAATATTGACAAATATTCGGAAATATTATATTTTCCAATTCCACGATTCCTTCCCTTCCGTTCCCGTATTGTATTCGTGTAGCTTTTTCTCTGGTGCCTTTTCCCAGTGGCGTCTTGGCCCTCATCGGCATATGCATCGGACTCAGTACACCACTGACATTATATTTGACACTTTTTCTGAGCGATGAAACTATTTTGCTACTATTCAAAGAAAATTGAAATAAATACCCTATTTTTTACGATTGTTTGCTAATGCCACTATTTCTTTACTTTATCTTGAAAAATATTTTTCAACTTTTTGGCTAATTCGCTAAAATAATATATGCGCCAATTCAACAAATTACAACAAAACGGAAGATTGTCTCAATGGCTGATTAGGGGCCGTACATAAATTACGTAAGTTTTTTTTTCTGAAATTTTTTACAACGTATCCCCCTTTGTTAGTTAAATTTTTTACCAAATAGTTGCATTTTCAACCAAGAAGATTAATTTTCTACCAGAAAAGACGAATTTTCAAAAAAATTCCATACGTATTCAATTCAATAGTTTGAAGAATGGATGTGATGTTAGTTCAAATTGTATTTAAATATTTTTACATTCTCATCCAGAGAAGGTATTAGATTTATGTAAAATTTGACCCCCCCCCCCACCCGGTTTTTGTCAAATGTCCACGTTTTGAGACCCCCTGAACCCAAAAAACAAGTTTTTACGAATGCGTCTGTATGTATGTATGTCTGTCTGTGAGCACGATACTTTCGAAAGAATTGACCGATTCGATTGGCCTTTGGTATACTCTTTAAGTCTCCTAAACTAAAGGTCAAGTTCGTTAGCCAGCCATTTTTGATAAAAATTCAAAAGGTGAACGCATTTTGAAGAACGATGCTTCAAATAGACGAAATAAATAAATATTTATACAAAAAAAAAAAAAAAAAAAAAAAAAAAAAAAAGAGTTTTTGGTTCCTTGTCTAGAGGTAGGCCGGGAATTGGCAGATCGGAATATATGAACTTCTATGTAATACAACGCTGCTGAAGGCTGGTGACCTTCTCAGCATAAAACATCAACTAATTGCGACTCTCTCGGTTTCCATTCCTTGTCCTCACCCCCCCCCCTCGTAACAGAAGTTTTGGTGGGACTGACGTTACAACTAGACTCTTCACCATACGACGAATCACTACTTAACTTGGACATGATTTCGCCTCGCAAAACAAATTTCGCGCATAAAGGTGGTAGTTGGGTGTACAATCTAAACATGAATAATACAAACAATAAAGTAGCCTCGGAATGGACTGAAACTTTGATTGACGAAATGCATACACACGGTAAACGTTAAGGTCGAATTTCAAGCGATGAATGGAGACTGGGTGTCTGGAATGCTAGGGGGGGCGAATGATCTTAAGATAAGAGAAAAACGAGAAACTATGCACGCAAGGAAGCTAGATATTTTATGTGTACCTGAGACAAAGAAAAAGGGATCCGAAAGTAGAAACATATAAAATGGGGTGTTGAAAGGCGGTTTTGAAATATGGACAGGAGTAGATAGTGAATCACATGGTAGTCAAGGGGTCCGGTTGATTATGAATAAAAAAGCAAGATATATGTTCCAAAAACGACTTAGATACTTCTTTTTCTCTCCTTTTGAGATAGTTGAAAAAAATCTTTCTGACTATGATTTATTAGGAAGATACGGAAATATAAGCTGAAGTGAACGAATTTCCTTCTTCATTTTAAATCAAATACAAATTTAATCATTTTTATCTGAAGAACATAACATATGGTCGTTGCGGAGCGCGACGACCAAATCGCGCGCCGTAAGCGGGCTCAAACTTTTGGGTTTCTATTATACGATGAACAGAAACCAGCGTGAACCGCAAGGTTTACATGATGTGTAAAGCAAATATCGAGCGCGAAGCGCGAGTTTCTTGATGATAACGTGTTCCTCAAGGTCGATAAAACCTTAAGTAAATTAGTTCTTCTTTTTATGTAAAACTGACATAATTAAACCAAAAGTAGGTCATAACGATGAAGCTTACTAAGAGAGTATTAGCCCGCGAAGCGCGCAATAGCGAGCACACGAAGTGCGAAAACCTAGAGGAACTGAGCTTAAAGCGTCAGGCAAATGTGTCCGAGCCCGGAGCGCGAGGTGAATATATTATCGAGCGCGAAGATTTTTTAGTTTATATTTGTTTCATTTCTAAAAATTTTAAACTAAATAATTGAATTTTTATACAAAAAAAAATAAATTCTAACCAAAAATGTAATAGTTAAATTTTCATTTAAGAGAATTATTTTTGAATAAAGAAAAAAGAATTTTCTGCGAAACAGTTGAATTTTCAGTTAAAAAAATTACTTTTTAATTTAAAACTACGAATTTCCAACTAAAATTATAAATCTTCAACCAAAAAAAAATGAACTTTTAGGAAAGTAGTTCAACTTTCAACCAAGGAGTTGAATTTTCAACATAAGAAGATGAATTTTCTATGAGACATGTAATAGTTGATATTTCATAAAAAAAGTATTAATTTAAAATAAACAACAGTTGGATTTACCAACAAAAATTAATTTTGAACAAAATACTTGCATCCTCAACTAAAACAGATTAATTTTCAACCAAACAATTGCATATATCTAATACCAAAAATGAATTTTCTATAAAAAAAAGACAAATTCTCACAAAATACATACATTGACAACCAAATAGTTAACTTTTCTACCAAATTGCTGAATTTTCAAGCCAAAATGACGAATTTCCAACAAAACAGGTGAATCCTCAATCAAAACAGATGAATTTGCAACCAAACATTTATTTGCATTTTCAACTAATAATATGAGGTTTCTACGAATTAGCTGCATTTTCGACCAATGAGTTAAGTTTTCAACCAAGAAGATGCATTTTCAAAACAGGAGATTAATTTTCTGCCAAAAATATGAATTCACAACAAAATACTGTTTTGAAAAATTAATTTTTTACAAAAAGAAGACGGATTTTCAACAAATTACATAAATTTTCAACTAAATAGTTTGAACAATAGATATGATGTTAGTCCACATTTTATTTGGTTGATTTTTAGTTCATTTTTTTTTAGTTTCTACAAATTTTTAACTAACTAGTTCACTAAAATAATACTTGAATAGGATTTGAAATTGGAAAAGAGAGTTTAATTATAAACCTAATAATCTTAACTTATTTTAAAATTGAAAATAGTTTATGAAGTTTCATTCGGACTAACTACTAAGGCTTTGGAATTGGAACAGTTGAATTTTGAACATGTTAAACTCTGTAAATTGTTTAACTTTGAACATATTCAGGATCGTCTTGTAAAATAAATTATTGTTCCATTTTTAATCGAACAAAAGTTTAATTTGAAAGAATCATTAATTAATTTTTATTTACATTTGATCAACGTAAAACGTTTTATATCAAACATTTTAAATTTAAACGCTTTCAATTTTTAATTGTTTAAGCTTGAAACCTGCATTTTAAAATTCTTTAGATTCAGGTTGAAAATGTACGCTCATAAATAAAGACCTAAAATGGAACATTGTTAAAGTATAGTATTTTATAATTATGTATTGTCAACTAAATGATCTCATAATTGAAAAAGCCAGGAGTTGAACTGAACATTTAAAAAAGTTAAAATTTTACCTATTTTTAATTGCATTATATCATGTGATATGAAATTTGTGATATTTTAAGTGATTTTACAGATCTTTCTTCTAAAAATTTGTAAAATTCCAGGTAAAAAAATTAATTCGCTCTCATTTCCCGGCTTTTTCCGGTATTAGTAAATTTCCAGTAATTTCTCGGTCCAGCGGCAACCCTGATTTTGATTATATTTGTTGAAATTGTTATGTATAGCTATTTTCGTAAGAAAACAATGTAAAGCGAAACTTTATTTTTCTCAAACCTATTTCATCTCCCATTTTAAAATGATCTGAGTATTCGACAGCGTGCGTTATCCTGACACCTTTAGAAATGTTAAAAGGGAATACAAAAGTTGATTTCTTTGGGCAATTCTCAATTTTAGAGCATTTAACGCCTAAAACAGTGTCAATAGGAATTTTTTGCAACACCCACCTCTAAATTTGACGTTTGCATGCTTCTAAATTGTGCCTGAAGGACCTTATTTGAGCAGAATGTGTGCGAATAATTTTCGCGCATACGCAGTTTGAAGATGGCTTACTTGAGGCACTGGTGAAAAAGCTGCGCATGCGCACTTTCGAGATGAGGTACTTTAGACACTGGCATAGGTAACTTTAAACACTGGTGTTGGTATCTTCTTGAAATAAATTTAGATTTAACTTGAACAAATGTTTTAATGATTATAGTTTTGTTTTTAGGGTTTCGTAGCCCCCCCCCCCCCCCCGGCAAAAGAGCATAAACGCCAATATTTTTCCAACACATTTTTTTCAACATTTTTTTCTCAAAATTTTTTTTTCGAAACTTTTTTTCCACAAAATTTTGTTTCAAAAATTTTTTCTCACATTTTTTTTCCAAAATTTTTTTGAACAAAATTTTTTTTTCAGAACATTTTTTTTTTAAACTTTGAAAAAAAAAATTTGTTTCAAACATTTTTTTTTCAACTTTTTTTTTAAAAAAGAATGTCTTTACTCCACTCTATGCAATATAAAATTAGTATTTTTCGTTACCTCCTCCTAGCAACTATTTCGGATGGGCGTTGCATAAAAAGCACTCGTCTACGTTTTCGCACTCGCTTCGCTCATGCGCTAACCACCAACTCATGCTTCGAGCCTCCGGCTTATGCTGCAAAATTCACACTCGCACACAATCACCTATTTTACGCACTTTTATCACAAATAACTAAAAGTGTATACAATTGTGACGTGCGCCGAGGAAAGGGGGCTTACTCTAAAAAAATCGAAATCGAGGTTTTTACACCTTTCGATAGTTTTTGAGTTGCTCTTTTTAATAAAACCATTGAAAAAAATTATCGAGCGTTATTATTGCTAATAATTGAGTTGTTAGGTAGCCAAGAAATCAGGTTTTCGCTCGAGAGCTCGAGTTCCCGTGAAACACCTCCAACCACTCACCACTACATCTCCGCGTCTCATCTATACTCGTCCGTGAGCCGCGTCTACGACCTATCTCTTTCCTCGTGAGAATGTAGTGGTAAGTGGAGAGGGAAGATTTCGTGAGACTTCCCTCTCTCCTAAAAGTCGCGTCTATCCGGTCAACTTCGACCGCTCGCCCTGAAAAATTTCACTTTCAGAGTAAGCCCCCTTTCTTCGTCGCACGTCACAATTATCTGTAAATTTATAAAAGGAGAACTTTTCATCTCTAAAAATAATTCACGACATTCAGAAGTCAATGTTGAGTTTAAAAAATATTTTCATCAATATTTGCGGTACCCGTGTAGAAAAATGGCCCAGACCAGACCGTCTGGTTTTCAGTCTTGACGCTGGCCAGACGATCTGGCCCGGGCCTGGCTTATTTTTATTCATTATGGTTTAATGGCGAGGATATCTGAAACTACCAATTTATGCTCTGTCGTATCAAGCATTGCGATACCTTAGTACTGACACGTGTTATGACATAAATAAGCCATAGTACAGTTTGTACTAGGAATCGTACTTGTTAATAAATTCACCACCTTAATGACAGAAAAGAAAGGGAAGATATTATCAGACTTACGCCGGCTTATCTTTAAAACCATTATAATTAACAAAAGAAATAGCAGAAATTGAAAACGCTATATGAGATAATTATTATGGTCAGCAAGGTAAAACAAATGTGATCGAGAATCCCTGTAAAATTATGGCAATTTGCAAGTCTGCCGCCATCTACTGGATCTCGGAATCATTAAGTTCCCCAACAGTGGCTCTCACCGTAGAGGGAACCTTCCCTCTACGGCCTCTACGCTCTCACCTACCTGGAAAATTTGCCTAATGGTCCTCAGTAGAATAGGCATTTAGCGACCAGCCCCCACGCGAAACGACCGTTGAAAAACCAGCGGTCATTTTCAACGGTAGCTCAACGGTCCCTCTCAACGGTCTTTCAACGGTTTCCGAACGGTGAATTTTCTTAAGAGCAGCTAAATTTTCAATAAAGTAATTACATTTTCGAACGAAAACGTAATAAATTTCTAACCAAAAATATTAATTTTCAATTGAAAAAGACGACATTTCAACAAAATACAAGCATTTTTTACAAATAGTTTAATTTTCAATCATAAAGACTATTTTTTCAAAGGAAAATCAATAATCAATAAAGAAAAGAATCTAATTTAAAAAAATAATTTTCAACCAAAAAATCGAATCTTCTACGGAACAGCTAAATTTTCAATAAAGTAATTACATTTTCGAACGAGAACATAATAAATTTCTAAACAAAAATATTAATTTTCAACTAAAAAAGACGACATTTCAGCAAAATACAAGCATTTTTTAACAAAATGGTTTTATTTTCAATCATAAAGACTATTTTTTTCAAAGGAAAATCAATAATCAATAAAGAAAAGAATCGCATTTAAAAAAATAATTTTCAACCAAAAAATCGAATCTTCTATTTAACAGCTAAATTTTCAGTGAAGTAATTACATTTTCGAACGAAAACATAATAAATTTCTAACCAAAAATATTAATTTTCAACTAAAAAAGACGACATATCAACAAAATACAAGCATTTTTAACAAAATAGTTTTATTTTCAATCTTAAAAACTATTTTTTTTTCGAAGGAAAAAATAAAGAAAAGAATCTCATTAAAAAAATTAACTTTCAACCAAAAAGGTTAATTTTCTACCAAAAAGATACATTTTTAACAAAATACATGAGTTTTCAAACAAAAAGGTTAATTTTCTACCAAATAGACAAATTTTTAACAAAATACGTAAAGTTTCAACCAAATATTGTAATTTTTAATGGAATTTTCAACCTAATAGTTGAATTTTCAACCCAAAAAGTGAATTAGTTACCAAGAAAATTAATTTTCTACCACAAAATACAAAGTTAAAAAAAATACAGAACTTTTCAAACAAATACTTAAATTTTTAACTAAATAGATGCAAGTGAAATATATAACATAAAACTTACGAGAGAATGAAGTTGCTTTTTCGAAGCAAGCATCCACGGTGCTATTGATACTGGCTCTGGATTTACTACTACGAGACCGATGATCGCGCGCTGGAGCCCGCGTGTTTTCGTGATTTG
>CAKNYM010043560.1:0-24423 GCA_932195095.1 Andricus curvator
TTTGAGGCTGATATTTTATGTATAAAAAAAGTTCGAACGTTCAAAAAATTTCGAGGTTCAGAAAAAATATGTGACGATAGGCTCCCAGTTTTAATTTGTTCGGAAATAATTTTTAGTGAAGTTCCTACCCAAATGAAGTACTTTAACGTACTTTATTGTATTCTAATACATTTTCCAAAGTTTCAGCTCGATATTTTATTTTTTTTTAAAGTTCTCAGGTTCAAAAAAAATATTCAGTGAACAGATAAAGTGAGGTCGGCAATATAGGTATTTCGCTGTGTCACATGCCCTTAAAGGAATTGCGAAAGGTTTCAAGAGAAAAAACAAATTTTCTCAAAATTCCTGGGAAAAATTAAAAGATTATAAGTCAATTTTTTTACATTTTGAATCATTTATCAAAATTTTAAGAAAAATTCAATCAGTTAAAAATATTTTTAGGAATTTGAGACGTTTTCAATACATTAGAAATATTTAAAAACTTGGAAGCATTATTTCCGAAAATTAATTCTTGACTGATTCTTTTCTGACACATCGGAAATATTCAAAAATGTTTTTTTTTTTAACTTTCTCAAAAATCTTATAAAAATTGCATTTATATACATTTTAAAACTAACTGTTAATACTTATTTTCTTGTTCTTAATTCTCAGAATTTAATTTCAGCTCGAATTAAAGTGCTCAAAAACTTTAAACAAATAAATAATAATTTTTAAATTTTTATATTGGAATATTATTAGGATAGTTTTGTCTTCTTTATGGTATTGAAAAAAAGTTTTAAATTGGTGAATTTCATTTAGTACTTACAGTAAGCAACTTCAACTTTTGTATTACTAAAAAAAAATATTGAAAAAGCATTCAGTGTTACATCAAAATATTGTTTTATTTATTTCAAGACAATACTTCATCTTAAAAAACCTTTTTTTTATTCAGAAAATGTCTATTATGTTTTAAACATAATACACAAAATGTTACGTAACGGTGGTGAGGGGGCCGGGGGCGTTGTAAAAAGAAAATGTTACGGTCTGTTATATCGGGGAGGGGGGTTGAAAAGGTCAAGAATAATTTTACGTAATATGTGAACACTCCCTTAATGAACAGCCTCTATTTTCAATGCGAAATCAAAGTAGTCGGTCGAGGGCCTATCATATCCCGTTCACAACAACAAAAAAACGAGCTTTCAGCAAAATAGTTGAATTTTCAACCAAAGTGCCAATTAGAATGATGAATCTTCAAATGGAATAATTGAATTTTAAACCAAACAGATAAATTTGCAACTAAAATGATGAATCTCTAACTCGAATTGTTGAGTTTTCAACCAAAAAGATTAATATTTAACCATGAAGATTGATTTTCTAGAAAAATATAAGAATTTTCAACACAAATATATGAATTTGCAACCAAGTTGCAACTGACAATGATACATTATTAACCAATAGTCGAATGTTACAACAAAAATAGAGAGAATTTTCAACAAAAAATGGAATTGTTAAGTGGTAAGTTGAACAAATTAATTTTTAACAAAAAAGAAACAGATTTTCAATCGAACAGTTCAAGTTTTAACCAATGTGATGAATTTTTAACTAAAATGATGAATCTTCAACCAAAAATAGAATAGTTAAATTTTCTGTTTTAAAAAACTAATTTCCAGCAAATAAAAAAACGAATTTGCAACAAAAATAGTTAGATTTTTAACTGGAATAGTTAAATTTTCAGTTAGAAAAATTGATTTTCAACAAGGTAGTTAAATTTTCAATTAGACATGAATTTCCCATTAAAATTCTGAATTTTCAACGAAAAAAAAAAATTTCAACAAAAGAATTATACTTTTAACCAAGGGGTTGAATTTTCAACTAAAAAAGATGCATTTTCAACAAACAATGTAATATAATTGAAATTGCAACCAAAAAAGACAAGTTTTCAAGAATAGTTGAGTTTTTAATTAAAAACTACTTCTCAGTCAACAGAGAACACTAAACTAAAACAAACTGTTGAATTTTCAAGGAAAAATATGAATTTTTAGCCAAGAAGATTAATTTTCTACCAAAAAGCACGACTATTCAACAAAACACAGGAAGTTATTATTGAGTACAATAAAAAAAACCAAACGAAAACTTTTATTCAATTTATTTACCTCTATGAACGATTGAAATAAAATTTCGTTGTACTATTTAGTTCGATTTGATATAGAAAATAATATAAAATAAGCCATATTAATATAAAAAAGGTCGAGTATTGAGCTCCGGCAAATTTTGCCGTATTTAAAGTTTCTAGTCCGGAAAATTTTTGTGTCAATAAGGAACTTTCTATTCCGATAATATGTTTTGCTACTTTGGAAATTAGTAAAATATGTTATCCTAAAATAAGGAATATCAAGTTATAAATACACAGAAAGTGTCATATAATCATGCAGGGACTCGGCCGAAACTTTCGTTCCATTTCTTTATCGATAGAAAAAAATGAGTTTTTACACTGTTAAAAAAGCGGAGTTAAAATCAACTCCAAAGCATACCCTATAAAAGTCCCACCGTTTTGAGTAAACTGCAAGCGGAGTAGAAGAAGACGAGTTAAAATGTAACTCTTGGAAAAGAACTCCCTACCTGCACTGTCCGGAGTTATTTCAATTAACTCCGTTCTGACCCTATAGTTGTCCCACGACAGCATCAAGAGTTGATTTTAAGGAGTAAATATCGCTAAAAAGGAACGCTGAAGGGAGTATTTCAGTATTTAGAAATAGACTCCAGTATGTACTCTGAATATATTTGATGGTAAAACTCCAGAATTCTAGATGGTCGCGTGTCGCGTCGGTGCGATTTGTTATTTAATATTTAGAAAAGTGAAATATGTCGTCGATAAAAAGAGTGAGCTATGGCAACCAGACAAAGTAGGTGAAAATGGTAGATAATAATAATTATGAACATATCCATGATGCTTTCGAATCTTTTTGTACGATTTAAAAAAATAGTGTAGATTATTTCTTTAAAATTGTTAATATTTGTATATGTTACAGGCAAAGTCCGATGTGCCGGCACACCGCAGTCTGCCTAGTCACTCCGCGAATTGACTGAGCGGTGTCAGGCAAAGTCCGAAGTAGCACCGTAGAGGGAACCCTCTACGGTAGCACTTTCACTTCGGACTCTGCCTGGTCCAAACGCAAAGTGCCCGACAGGCTCAGGCAAAGTCCGGAGTAAGAATAAAACCTTTGGGGTTTACTTTTCGCGCTGCACAGTGGGCTGGCTCGGGAATTTACAATTCAAAATAGTCTACAGGTCGCAATTGTGAACGGAGTTAAAGGTTTTTTTTTTTAGAAATGATCAGCAGTAAATTTTTAAGAAAGCTTATGGAGTATATTTTTCTATTTTTGTTTCAGTATAATTATTTATTCAACGCAAGTTTTTTCCTCTAAAGAAAATAAAAAAATGATCTCGATATGTATCATATTTAACGTAGATGTACTTAGAAAACATAAATAATAATAGGTCCTTCGGTCAAAGTTCCGATTCCCAGCGTTGATCGATGTAAAGTAGATTGCAGGAATATAATTGGAGTAGTCATGGAAGAAACAAAAGAAGGGTATTATAAAGTTGGTAGCAATCAAGGAATTATAAATAGCTTATTTTCCAGAAATCAAATCGATGTATGCAAAGAAATTTTTTTAGATATTAGTGAAGAGCCTCCTGAACCTATATCATTGCGTACTACAAATAATAAAGAATCTCTCTCCGGAGGTCAAGGCTACGTTAGATGCAATTGTACAAAAAATGCAATACAAATACTTGTAAATGCAAAAAACTAAAAATCTTGTGTAATTCCAAATGTCATTCGTCCACTACTTGTTGCAATAAATAAAATGAGTTGTTTATTTAACTCGTACATATAGTCTTTTTAGGAACTAAATTACCCCACCTGTACTGATAATTATTTAAATTTTAAGTCTGACATTTTTCCATAAAATTTGTTATTCTCTAATTCACTGAATATATGAATTTTTACTCTTTATTTGCCTATTTTAATCTAAGACAGATTTTTTATTTGCAAATTATTGTTATTATATTATTACATTGTATTATTGTTATTATTATTGTTATTGATAATCTAATTATTACAAATAATAGACTCGTGACTTGTATGGAATTTATAGTCTGTAAATTCGCTTTAAATAAAGTACCTAAATAAAAGGGCGGTGGGAGGGAGTGGGGAGAAAAATTTTCCATTAGTTAAGAAACTAATACGACATTGAAAGGAAATTTTATTTTAAAGTGTCATTGCTAAGAATGAGTTTTTAAAAATGATATTCGGTGTCCAAAAACTCTCAATAATTAAAATCATTGTTGTTATAAACCGTTTGAAAACCAGATATTAAATTTTCCTATTTTAAACAAAGACAGATTTAGTTAGATATTAGTTTATTAATAATAATAATAAAATAAATAACAGAATAATAATAAAATAATTAATTTATAATAATTTATTATTAATTTAATTATATTATTAATTACTATTCTAATAATGTTGAATTATTATTGTATTATTATATTATTGTTATTATTATCGTTATTAATAATTTAATTATTAAAAATAATAGACTGGTGACTTGTATGGAATATATAGTCTGTAAATTCCCTTTAAATAATCGGCTTTTCCCGAAAAGACTTGAATTCGGAAATTATTCACACTAAAGATCAATAAAAATATTAAAAATGGATTATTTATGTTTTCTAAGTACATCTACGTTAAATATGATACATATCGAGATCATTTTTTTATTTTCTTTAGAGAAAAAAACTTGCGTTGAATAAATAATTATACTGAAACAAAAATAGAAAAATATACTCCATAAGCTTTCTTTAAAATTTACTGCTGATCATTTCTAAAAAAAAAACCTTTAAATCCGTTCACAATTGCGACCTGTAGACTATTTTGAATTGTAAATTCCCGAGCCAGCCCACTGTGCAGCGCAAAAAGTAAACCCCAAAGGTTTTATTCTTACTCCGGACTTTGCCTGAGCCTGTCGGGCACTTCGCGATTTGACCAGGCAGAGTCCGAAGTGAAAGTGCTACTTCGGATTTTGCCTGACACCGCTCTGTCAATTCGCGGAGTGACTAGGCAGACTGCGGTGTGCCGGCACATCGGACTTTGCCTGTAACATATATAAGGCAAATAAGTCAATTCAGAAACCTTTTATTATTAAAAAATATACTAAAGCCACTTACTCAGAAATGTCAAGGAATATTTTTTGAATGCTCCGAAAGCGTATTGAGAACAATTTTCCAACCATTTCTTCATCGATTTTAAAAGGAATAATCCACACGAGTTTTTTAAATCGTACAAAAAGATTCAAACGCATCATGCATATGTTAATAGTTATTATATACAATTATACCTACCAGCGTCTATGAATTCTTCGTATCCCAATTCTGATTCATAGACACAAGTCTACCCCACTTTGTCTGGTTGCCATAGCTCACTCTTTTTACCGTCGACATATTTAACTTTTCTAAATATTAAATAACAAATCGGACCGACGCGACACGCGACCATCTAAAATTCTGTATTCTAGAATTGTCATGTTTTCCAGTTCGCAGTTTCTCATGCGTTGACTTGCGGCCACGATGTGGCGAATAACTGCGAAGAGAGTGTTTGCAAGTTTTCTGCGAATGCAGCTCCGAACATAAACTCCGTAAGAAGTCCCGCCACGACTCTTTAACTCCGGATTGAGCATGGGTTAAGATTTTGGTTCTGTGCGGTGCGAATTAATTATATTCACTCTGAATGCACTTCAGAACCTTTTGCTCACTCTATTTTACTCTAGAGTAAAATATGCGGAGTTGAATGTATTCGATACTGAGTCCATTTTATACTCCGAAAAATTGTACTCTCAACTCCGCTAGCCATTTACTCCTCAAATTTTTAACAGTGTACTAAACTTTCATCTGTTATCTCTTGATTTGGTCGAAATTATATATTATCTGAAAATACATTAATGATTGGATCACAATTATTTTCTTTAACTGGAAGTAACGAAATTTTTCCCGGATTTAAATTTTCTAGTACGGCAAATTTTTCCGGGTTTAAATTTTCTATTGGGGAAAATGTTGACATCAAGGAAATTTTTGTTTTCGCATTTCAACTTTTTTGGCAGTAAGCATTGCTTTAAAAAATATTGAAAACTTTATTGGTTAACGTCTCGTGATCTATACAATTAAAATGATACAATAAGTTTTAAGTTTTACAGTTAAGAACTTGATTTATGATCTTCAAATTATTCAAAAAAAGAGGTCACTAACACTCGTATTTTTTAAAGGGAGACTTGGAAAAGGGGTTCGAGATGTGACAGATCACTCTTCTGTAACCAGATACTAACAAGTATTTTTTAAAGGGAGACTTGGAAAAGGGGTTCGAGATGTGACAGATCACTCTTCTGTAACCAGATACTAACAAGTATTTTTTGAAGGGAGAGCTGGAAAAGGCTTCGAGATATGATAGATCACGAGACGTTAACCAATAAAGTTTTCAATATTTTTTAAACCAATGGTTACTGCCAAAAAAGTTGAAATGTGAAAAGAAATTTTGTTGAGGTCAAAGTTTTCTGTACTAGAAAATTCAAGTCCGTCAAAATTTGCCGTACTAGTAAATTTAAATCCGGCAACATATATCGGGCTAAAAAATTAAGATACGGCCAAAAATGCCAGACTACAAAATTAAAATACGGCAAAAAATACCGTATCTGTATACACAACGTGTAAAAAAATATATCTCTCTGCTGTTCCATAATATAGGGACAAGCATGATGGATCACCGGTACAAGAGTTCAAAAGTTGTTTCATAATAGGTACATAATGGTCGTTCAGCTTTTTCATAAATATAATAACTTTTTTTTTATTATTATACCATTAAGCCATTTCCCTTTCGGGGTAGGCGTGACTTGCTCGGTTGGGGAGTAGTATTGTATAGGTTGAATAGGTATGACTAAATTAAACTTTTAATCGGCGTTTCGCATTCACAACAGATCAGCCCATTTATTGATATAAACATTTTGAAAATATATTTTACTATCGTTCAAAAATGAATGAAAATCTCAAAACCCCCTCAAAATTTGTCTTATGACATAGATCATAGAACGATTAAAAATTACAGAGTTAACCTATCTAGCTAGGAGGGCGTCATTTGACCTAAATAGCAGACTCACCATCCAATTGAAACCTGGATCAAATCGATTAAAACCTGGATGAATCCCAGCAAAAAAGAACGTATTGATACGAATTGAATTGAAAAGACTAAGACACCCTGCAAATCCCGCTTTGCGACAATGACGCATTGGAACTATGTGCCAATGCGTGTGAATTCGTGAAGACGGTATTTCAATTTTGAATCTTTCTATACGTACAAATACGATTTAAAAGTCTAAAGTCAGCGAATACACTTCAATGCGTCAGCACGCAAACGCCTTAACATTGGTCAATGCGTCTGAATTTGTGAGAGTAAAATACACACTTCAATTCGCCCCAATGCGTCACGGCGAATTTCAGCAAGTGTTGATTTATACAATTTGATCCGTAACAGGAAAACCAACGTGCGGGGCATATCGAATTTATTGTAAATGTTTAGTAAATTGTCTCGTAGCTCAGTGGCGGGTACTCTGGACTGATACACGATGGATCGCTGTTTCAAGTCTCGATGCATGCACTTTTTATTTTTTTTTTTCTAATTGACCTTGATCACGCATTCATATGAATTCACACGTATTCAATTCGCGCTGGTTCAATTCATCTGAATGCGTCTCAATGCGTTTAAACGAATCAGAAAACGGGATTCACGCGCATTACAAAAATGTTAATTCGCCCCAATACGTATCAATCTTTTTTTTTTTGCTGGGATCCTTTCTATTATGGAATTATTCCAATTCATTTTGCACTTTATAGCCGCCGATTGCCACTGAAGCACCATGTCTTGTCTCCAACGAACGCGATCGAGAAGCAACGAGTGCGCATGTAACGTCGCACTTCTTTCAGTTACGATAACACCACACGCGCACGTCACTGTCGCAGCACAGAACATGATAATTGTTTTTCGAAATGGCAGACCCGATTGCCAATATTGACGGCATATAGGACCCGCGAGGCTTCCTCATCTTGCTGACTGACAGGAGTATAGGATATCTTTGGTATTGGCCTATACTACTCGAACAAGGACCTCGATGGGCGTTGATTGCAAGAGTCGGTAATATAGGTATTTGACTGTGTCACATGCCCTTAAAAAGGATTCATCCAGGTTTTCATCGACTTGATCCAGGTTTCAATTGGATGGTGAGTCTGCTATTTACGTCAATATCTAATAACTAATAACTAGATATTTTGTTTTAATATCTATTTTTCTCTGTGTAGCTAGATAGGTTAACTCTGTAATTTTTAATCGTTCTATGTCATAAGACAAATTTTGAGGGGCTTTTGAGATTTTCATTAATTTTGAAACGATAGTAAAATATATTTTCAAAATGTTTATATCAATAAATGGGCTGATCTGTTGTGAATGCGAAACGCCGATTAATAGTACATTGTGCGCCAAGGAACTTAAGTCGGTCATTATACGCCGCGTGTGAGTTTGCAATACAAGTCGTAGACGAGCGCGAGGCGGAGACGAGTATTGCAAACACACAAGGCGTAATGACCGACGTAGTTCCATAGTGCACATTATACTTTATACACCAAGGGCATTATTTGCAAGTTTCGTGCCACCGATTATCATGTATCACAGGGGAGGTCTGACGTGGCGAGTCGAATCGGTACAATTCACTTTTTAGCGCCGGTTAACAAGATTTTTACTGAGCCGGTTGATATTTGCTCGCCTGAAAATTTTTGAAAAATATGAAAATTTTGGATATTTTTGAAAATTTGAAATTTTTGAAGGGATTTGAATCATTTTTGAAAATATCTATAATTTTCAAAAATTTCCAAAATTTTCAAAAATATCCAAAATTTCTTAAATTTTCAAAAATTGTAAAAAATTCTATAATTTTCAAAAATTTTCAAAATTTCATAAATTTTCAAAAATTCAAAAATTTTCAAAATTTTTGAACATTTTCCAAATTTTCAAAAATTTCCAAAATAACAGACCGTAACATTTTCTTTTTACAACCCCCCCGCCCCCTCACCACCGTTACGTAACATTTTGTGTATTATGTTTAAAACATAATAGACGTTTTCTGAATAAAAAAAAGGTTTTTTTAAGATGAAGTATTGTCTAGAAATAAATAAAACAATATTTTGATGTAACACTGAATGCTTTTTCAATATTTTTTTTTAGTAATACAAACATTGAAGTTGCTTAATGTAAGTACTAAATGAAATTCGCCAATTTAAAACTTTTTTCAATACCATAAAGAATACAAAACTATCCTAATAATATCAAAATATAAAAATTTGAAATTATTATTTATTTGTTTAAAGTTTTTGAACACTTTAATTCGAGCAGAAATTAAAATCTGAGAATTGAGAACAAGAAAATAAGTATTAACAGTTTGTTTTAAAATTTATATAAATGCAATTTTTATAAGATTCTTGAGAAAGTTGAAAAAACATTTTTGAATATTTCCGATGTGTCAGAAAAGAATCCAGAAGATTCAAAAACATTTATTTCTTTATTTTCTAGGATTTTACAAAATATTAGGAAAAATTAGAGTCGTTTTAAATTAAAAGATGTCTGGGACATTTAGAGGTTTGAAAGAAATCGAGAAATATTTCATCAATTTTCGGAAATAATGCTTCCAAGTTTTTACATATTTCTAATCTATTGAAAACGTCTCAAATTCCTAAAAATATTTTTAACTGATCGAATTTTTCTTAAAATTTTGATAAATGATTCAAAATTTATTTGTTCTCTTGAAACCTTTCGAAATTCCTTTAAAGCTTCTAAAGCTTCCTTTTGAATTCTATGAGAATCTACATTTTTAAAAAATTTGTAAGTTTGAAATTCGTTTTGAATCTCTTCAATTATTCTAAATATTTCTTGAACGTAATCGACTTCTTTTGTTGATTTTTCAATCATACCAAATTGAAACATTTTGCTTTAAAATCTTCTACACTCTTTTTCGAAATATTTTTAATCTTGTCAGACCTTCTGCACCTTCTAATCTTTAAAAATTATTCAAATTTTTCCTGATTTTGTTTTAATTCTGCAAAATTAAAAAAATTGCCTCAACATCATTCAGATTCTTTATTGGCAATTTTTGAAATTTTTTTAAATTATTTTTTCAGAATAAAAAATTACTTTCATTTTTCCTAGGAACATAACAATTTTATTTTGCTTTTCGTGAAACCTTACCAAATTCTTCAAAAATCTTTACAAGTTTCAATTATTTTCGAATCATTTCCAAACTTTCGATTATCTCTGAAACTTACTCAAATTTATTCCAAAATTATTTAACATGGAAAAATTGCAAAATTTTGCTTTAAAATCTTTTACGCTCTTTTTAAAAATTTTAGGAAATAATTAAAAATGCTTTGTAATTTGTTTTCAATTTTCTCTTAGAATTCATTACAAAACAATCATTTAAAAGTTTCCCCAAAAGTCAACCCCATAAGCATAAGATAAGTGAAAAATTGGGTATTGCGAGTTTCTGGCGCTATTTTTTTTTTGAGATTTCTATTAGTAAAAATTGTTTCTCGTACATAAAACATTAATTGATACTGATAATTCGATGTATTTTTTAGTGTTCAAACATTGTGTTATAGTTTTATAGCCATTTTCTCGTAGAATAGAGTTAGGAAGTCACGGTTTTATCTGTAGTTTTCAACTGATTTTCAACTTTTCAGTTAGACGGAGGCAGTAATCAATTGAATTTAATCGAAATAAATGTTGAAATAATTTATTATTTAGAATAATATTCTCCTCGAATAATGTTACAAAGTTGCAGTTTTTTCTAATATTTTCCATAGTTTGGCTCCACTTTCAAATTCTAGTGAGGTAATAATTAAGCGAAAATAACAAAAACAATTGTTTAAACAATTTATTATTATTTCTAATAATATTATTTTTGGATAGTGTTACAGTAACTACTTCAAGGCAAATTTGGGAAGTATAAGAAAAATTTCGTGTAGGAGATAAAAAATGAAAGTTTAAAAATCAACACTTTTCTCGCTGTTTGCCGTAATGCCGTAATATGAAAATTAAATAAGAAAAGAAATACAAAATTTACCTTCACCATTTTCTGAAAAATGTATTCCTGAATTTTTCAAGAAAAAAATTTAAAAAAAAACCCTAAAGACTTGATTCATGTGTGGACAAATTAATAAATTGAAATGCGTCCTAGTGAATTAAAAGAATTGAACTCATTGAATCAAATAAATATTTCTTTGAACGACTAATCAGATTTCAATGCATGTAGACCTTTTGAGTCAAGGAAATCATTTCTTTGAATGTAAGAAATATTTCTTTGGATAAAGAAAATAGAGCCAAAGAATTTATTTCTTTAGATCAACAAAAGATATGTGTCTGGTTCAAATCACAGTTACTACTGTTAAAGAATATTTTCGTGATGCTAAGAAATAGGATTCAAGCAAATACATGTACTTGGTTCCAAACAAATTTTTTCAGTGTAGGACCTTTGAATTGAAAAGACAAGTACATAAGTTGGAGAGAGAGAAACGTACTATTTTTTCGAGGGAGTGAAAAGTGAGCCTGTTTCATTCGACCATGCGTTCCTTGAAACTGGAATCGTGCTGGTACAGAAATTTCCAGGGAAATTATGAGAGCGGGGAAAATGAGACCTGAGTGTGGCGACGACAGGACGCCCAGCCGCTAAGGCTAACTTGCCGTGACATAAGATATTAGATTCTACCAAAAGAAAACACAAAAAAAAAGGGCAAACTCTGCGTGAGTGATGGGTGTGCGACGGAGCGAGTATTATTCTTGTAGGTGTACGTGTGACGTTAAGGCCATTTATTTAACTTATAAGAATATAAGGGGCCGCACTTTAAGTACGTAACTGGTAACAGATTGTAGGCCCTCTCCAGGACCTCCTCTCCCCCACCCCCTGTAACCAATCGTAACAAAAAAAAATCTAGCCCCCCTCACCCTCTTACTGTACGTAATCTATCGTTTACAGAAATAAAAAAAATATGGGTCTTGAAAGCAATGGTTATTTATTCTTGTATTTAAGATAATTCATGCTTTGCAGGATGAAAGTTTCAGTTTTAGAATTTTATTTTTTTCCCTTGACTGATTTTTTATTTTTCCTGACCATCAACATTCAAATACTAGCATTTTAATCTTGTAATATTTTTAACATAGAATCTTTCATTAAGGGATTAAAACAATATTTCAGATCCAAATTTAAAATTTGCAAATTTATGTATTTATTAAAAAAAAAAAATGTCTACTGTAAAAAATGACTTTTTAACAAAATACTTGAATTTTGAAGAGAAAAATTAAATTTGCAAACAAACTAATTGAATTTTCAACCAAAAAGATGAAATTTCATTCAAAAATGAATTTTAAAACTAAAAAGCCGATTTTTCCAAAAATAATTTTTTTTCGGTCTCGAAAGAAAACGAAGTTCACCTATATTGTTGAACCTTCAGGCCAAGTGGCGAATCTTCTGTACAAAAATTTAATTTTCATCCAGAAATGGGAATTGTAGACCAATTTAAAAATCTATAACCCCTCCCGCATATTACTCCCTTTCCTTAGCGAGTGAGTAACGCTTACCCTTAAAGAGATTTGGCTTAATGGTATAATAATCATTATAATAAATTCTACTGATTTCTGTTCGAAATAAACTTGTTTATCTGGAAATGAAAGTTTTGCATAAGTCAACATTAGCTGAATCGAGTTGAAATTCAACGTTTATCTGTACAAATAGCCGTGTAATATGAACAAAGTCTTACTTTTCAACTATCACCCCGCCCCCCCCCCCCAAGTATGTTTGATAGGGTCCCAAAAAAAGCCATAAGTTACAAAGATGGTTTTTGCAAGTTTTCGGTACCAGTTAGGACTTTTTCGCGTTTTCTTGTAATTTTCTTGTTTTCTGTTTTCGTCCAATTTCCAAGTAGAGTGAAGTCATAGATTATCAACTCGAACAAAAATAATGGTCTAAACAATTTACTCTCATTATCATTCATATTGTGTTTAAAAAACGTTAGAAACCGCGCTTTTTTCCGAAAATTTTGTGCACTTTTCACTTGGAGTAAGTAGATATTCAATTTATTTCAGCAAGAATAATTTTGTAAACAAATCATCATTGATTTTTAGCTATCTTGTTCGGTGGTAATAGTGGATAGTTGTGGTTTTTTCTGAAACTTTTAACTCTTTTTCCACTTTTCAATCGCAGCGAAGTAATAATTAATTCAAGTTAACAATAATAATTAATCAAACCATTTTTTATCATTGTTAAGAATACTTTCTTTGCTTAACGTTACAAGGTTGCAGTTTTTTGCGATATTTTCATCTGTTTGTCTATTTTTCAATTGGAATGACTTAATACTTAATGATATTGAGCAACAATAATTGTTTTCAAAAATTATTATTATTGTTAATAACAATCTGCATCTATTGTAATACTCGACAGTTGCTTTTTTTTTAATTGTTCAACTTTTCGCCCACTTTTCACATAGTGAGGTAATAATAGAAGCTATAAATAAATGATAAATAACCAACATAGAGAAACATATTTTAAACAATCTCTTTCTTTCTCGTGGATATATTTTGCTGGAGGAAAGTCTGATGTCAAAATATCTGCAATTCGAAATTTTTCTTTTACGCTTTGCAATAAGCTTCTGGCTGTAATTCAAATAAAACTTTTACAAGTAAAACTAAAAACTTCAGAAAAAAGTGACTACCTGACATTACCATCAGAGAAGATAGTTCCAAACAGTAATCAATTGTTCAAGTAAGTACATTCGTTAACTCGCTTCAATATTACGACTCCACCAAGTGACACGTGGACAAAAAGTTTACGAGTTCAGAAAAAACGCAACTTTTTAGCACTGATATAAGAGAAGATACTTATAAACAATGCTGAATTGTTTAAACAACTGTGTTTATCAACTTGCTTCGTTTATTACTTCATGAAGTAAAACGTGGGTAACAGGTTGAAAATTTCAGAAGAAACCGCAACTATCTCGCATTAACAACGAAGAAGATAGAAGTAGACACTAATAAGTTATTTAAATAATTATTTTTGCTCAATGTAATTAATTGTTAATTCACTCCAAGCGAGCAGTGGAAAAATAGTTGAAAAAATCAGAAAAACCGCAACTTTCTAGCATTATTGAAATTGAATATCATGAAAAGTAATAATAAATTTTTTAAACAATTACTTTTTTGAACATCACTCAATCATTCAACTCATTTTTATTGAAAATTGGACAACAAGTGGAAAATTTTCGACAAAACTTCATTTTTGTAGCATTATTCTAATAGAATATCATTAAGAATAATAATAATTTTTGCAGGAAATTATGTTTGTTAACGTTAATCAATCAAGTATCACCCCATTCTAATTGTAAATTTTACAAAAAGTAGAAAAATTTTCAAAAAACCAACACTCTTCCTATCTCTATTTTAAGAGGAAATTGCTGTTCGCAATTAAAAAAATCAAAACAGTCATAACTGGCGCCGAAAACTCGCAAAACCCATTTTTCACCTGTGGGGGTTTTTCGGGACTCTATCAAACAGACTTATGGGGGTGATAGTTGGAAAGTAATACTTAATTCATATTCCATGGCTATATGTAAAGACAAATGTTGACCTAAGACCTAAGAAAATTCATTCAAATATAGACAAATGTTGAGTTTCAACTCGACTCAACTCATATCGACGATTTTGTGTGAAATTGACAAAAGCGTCCTTGTTTCTTATTGGAAATACGCGTTAAACTTCATGGGGCTGGCGCCACCTCTAAATATCATTGTTTCCAAAACAAACAAAAAATGGATTTATTTTTTTGTGGATCTGAACAAATTTCCGGGCGATATGCATGAAAATTCGATTAAAAAATATTTAGACCACCCTAATGTAACATGTATACGCTGTCAAAATAAATTGATTAATAAATAAAATTTTCTTAATTAATTCATTGAAATAGCACATTCTTGAGACAGTAATACTTAGTGATCACATTATGTAAGTAGCATAAGAATCTTAGAACATGAAAAATTGTAAATAAAAGTTCTTGAGAGTATATTGAATAAAAATTATAAGAACAATTTGTTGCATTTTCAACCTTTTCCATTGCATACCAAAGAGCAGGTACTAAGAATATGAAAAATCGGATATTCGCGATATTTCCAAAAATAACATTTTTCACTAAAAATAGATAAGAAAGTTGAATAACTGGCATAAGCACAGCCGAAAGTTGCAGGCAAAGTGCCGTTATTTAACTGTCGTATCTATATTTTAGGATTTTCGAAAAAATGTGATTTTCAGACATATATCAAGAATTTCAAATTTTTTTACTTTTTTGACTCTCTGGTACGAAGGAAAAACAAGAGGAAAGTGTTCGTACATTGTATTTAAAAAAAATTCCATGAAAATAGTTTTCAACATACATATAAAGAAGCTATCCCCATATGGTTGTAGGAACTGGAGGAGACCACCCAGGTGGAAAAGTTATATACTCTTTATATGCAGTGGACAAAAATTGATATTTTTCATTTGTTTTATACAGACAAAT
Organism: Andricus curvator; assembly: GCA_932195095.1. Lineage (NCBI taxonomy): Eukaryota > Metazoa > Arthropoda > Insecta > Hymenoptera > Cynipidae > Andricus > Andricus curvator. The sequence goes on from CAKNYM010043560.1 coordinate 15,666, forward strand.
TTATAAAGCAAATGAAACATATCACTGTCTTGTCCACTATATATAATCTTATATATAATTTTTTTCACCTGGGCAGCGTGACTGGTGCACGGGGTAACCCGCAATCGGTTGGAAGGTGGGGGGGGGGGGCAGAGCGATAGAGAATGATAACACAATCAAAGAAAAGTGGCGGCTCAGTCCCACCCCCAACCGATTGTGGGGCCCCGCACGCTTCTTACGCTAGGTCACTCTACTTCGTACGTCCACGTATCGCCACGTATTCAGCAGCGCCACCCACGTGGGCCATCCCGGTAAACTTGGGAGAAGTGGCAATCAAAACTTTCACCCAAGCTTGACTGAAGCTTGTCACCAACATTGGGAGACTTGGGCAAAATATTCACCCAACATTGACTCAAGCTTTGCACGCCCACGTATCGCCATGCATTCAGCAGCGCCATCTATTGATCAGCGGCATCGATACTTTAGACTCAGTGGACAAAAAAGATTTTGATTACAGTGCGCTTTTATACCAATAGAAGGCTTTAGACCGCAGCGACATTTCTCGGAACGCTGGCGTAATAAACGCGTCAAAATACCGGCCAAACTTGTGAAAAGTGGCCATAACAATTGGGAGACTTGTACAAAACATTCGCCCAAGCTTGACCCAAGTTTCGGTGCTATTAGAGTGGATATATCAAATATCAATTTGTTTACTTGCACCAAAACAGCAAATATTATCAAGTGTAATTATTACAACCGATGTTTGCATCATTTTCCTCAAGACATGTGAGCCAGAACCTCAAAAATGTTTAATTGGGAACATTAAAATGGTTACTGAGCTCTACAGCACCGTCCGTATTTTTGTGAATTTCCTTATTCATTACATTTTTTTCTTCAACATTTCGAGCCAAATGTTGTATACAAACGCAGATTACAGTTTCCTGATGCTTTCCCCAAAGTTTCAACTCGATATCTCATTTTATGTGGACGTGAGTTGTTGCAAAAAAATTATCGATAATTTAGGTCACGTGACTCATGTATAACATGGCCTTAAGTATTGTGTTAAATGAATATACGAGCTTTATAACCTCAAATGTGACATCCGTAAACAAAAAAAAATTCAATCAAAAAAAAAAAAAATTACACAAAAAAAACTTGATAACAACCCTTCAAAGTAAAATATTATGTCTATCCTCACGTTCGTACGTCAAAACGGATTGAAACAGAACTAGAGTTTCCTTCGTCGATGGGAGGACATGAAAGATAAGGTGGTGGGGTATCGGTTGGATCTGAAGGTTCGCTTCCAGGTTAGGACTACAACACTGTTCTCTAATGTACTTCAATTATAGTCGTCACCTCTGATTTGATGGGTGGGAGAGGCAATGCTTTTGGCCGTCGAACACCTGTGGGCGAGCACTTGGTCATATTTTGCCAAATTGCAATTTTCTCGCCCGATAGTTGTTCCTCCGCGGCACTGCTTTCAAATATTCGATGACCCATCATTAGCGATCTCACTCAGCTCTTAACATCAGTGAACTTATATTCGCAACTATTAATGCTTTATAAAAGACTGATAGAATTTACAGTGTTGCAAGTTTAGTGCTCTTTTGGCATTCGAATCATATTATTTATCTATAGTCTTTATCCAGTACTATTTTTATCAATCAAGCGTACCATACAAGTTTTAAAAAGAATTTTTCTCTATGAATTGACATTGTATCTTGATTAATACAAATGTTTATAACTCGTATTATTGCTAAATTTTATATATGAATGATATCGCAAATGAAGTCGATTTGAAATCCTACTTCAGAGTGCCTGAATTAAATTGAAGTTTTCATTTCATGATATTATTCCTTTTCATCCTTTTTTCATTTTATTTCTAAATTAATGCAAGTTTTTGCTAATATATTTTGTTTTCTTCTTCTTTCTCTTTTTAGGTTCTTTCCGTTCCTGACTATTAATCTTTGTCAGTTAATTAGTATAGGGCGTGTAAGTGTACACACGAGCAGGGCCGTTCCTACACAGGATGCAATGTGTGCGCCGCACACGGGCGGCCAGGTAAAGGTTCTGTTAGGGGGCGGCCGCCCCGGCCGGCGCTAGATTTATTTATTGCCCTATTTAGAAGATCTGAAAGGTGCATGCTTAGATACGTTTGGCTGGTTCATTATCTCACTTAAATAGCAATTTGGACCAAGTGAAGGTAGAGTATGCGTAAATTTGAAGACTTTATTGCCCTGCTATCAATTTTCTATACAGCTTTCCAGCGTGAGGAAAACCAGAAGGTGCTTAGTGCTTACCTGCCCCTACCTAATTCCAAATCATACTTGAAGCAGTTATGATTAGGTTTGTCAGAAAATCTCAAATGAAACTGAAGCAAGTTAGTTTTCAGTATACAGGTATTCGTCATCCTGTAAAGACAGTGCAAGTTCTTACTGGTGTTTTCTTTCATACATAAAGTTGGAGGCAAGTTTTAAAAAGTGTTCAGGAAAGTCAGCACATAAATTAATGAGGTATAGAGCAAAAGCAGGGTTCGTGTATGATTACGTATTGAGGTATTAAAATTCAAAATGAAATGATAGAATTGATAGCTGACCGTATAATAAAAGCAATTTTGACCAAAATTAGGAAAGCTAAGTATTATAGTATAATCATTGATTGTACACCAGATGCAAGTCACAAGGAGCAAGTTACTTTTATTATTCGCTTTGTCGACATAAATTCGGAGGAACGAAATTTTGATATTCGTGAAGATGTCATTGACTTCTCTCAAATTCGTGACACTGCGGATAAAGGTTTAACAGAATTTGTGCTAACAAAACTGAAAGATCTTGAATTGAAAGTAGAGGATATTCGGGGACAAAGTTATGACAATGGTGCTAATATGCGTGGTAAAAACAAAGGGGTTCAGAAAAGAATTTTAAATTTAAACCCAAGAGCATTTTTTGTTTCTTGTAACCCACACACTTTACATCTTGTTGTTAATGACGTGGCTAAAGTAACTTTTGAGATCGTTGATTTTTTCAATATTGTACAAGAATTGTATATGTTTTTTTCGGGATCAACGAAAAGGTGGGACATTTTAAAATCCGTTCTTCCTAATATTAGTTTGGAACCGTTATCAGATACGCGTTGGCCTAGTAGAACAGATGCTGTTAAACCTTTACGGTATCACTTAGGTGATATTTATAACAGATCAGTAGAAATATCTGAAGTAGATAGTGATATAGAACTGCGTCACAAAGCTATATGTTCAGCTAAAAAGATTGTAACCTTTAGGTTCGTATGTTCCGTTGTGATATGGAATGACATTCTCTCATAGATTAATTGCGTTACTAAATTGTTGCAAGATCCAAATTTAGACCTTGTAGAAAGTATTGAAATAATTGAAAACTTTCAATCATTTTTCAATAAAAAACGAAAAGACGAAGGTTTTTTAGAGTAACTATCTCAAGCTACTGATTTGGTAAAAGATTTAGAAGCAGAGATGAAATTTCCAGAGGCAATGGCCGTTCGAAGAAGAAAATCCAAGCATGCCAAATACGAATGCGTTAATGGAAAAATTCATGATCCGCAGCATTGCTTCAAAGTTGAGTTTTATTTTACTGTATTTGGTTTTATTTCCAATAGTTCAAATCTGAGAAATATTAATAATTATGATCTGCTTCAAAAATGTAAAAATTTGCAACTAAAACTAACAAACGAAAGCGAAAACAAATCGGATTTGAAAGGGCTCGAATTATATAATGAACTAATTTTTTTGAAACCTATGTTCAATCTGAATTTGAATTCCAAACAAATTTTAAAATTATTGCTGAAAAAGAACTTGCAATTAGTCTTTCCAAATACATTTGTAGCATACCGAATACTGCTTACATTGCCGGTTTCAGTTGCAGCTGGGAAAAGGTCGTTTTCGAAACTAAAGATTATAAAAAATTATTTACGAACAACAATGACCGAAGATCGTCTGTCAAACTTAGCTATCATTTCTATCGAGTATGAAATCGCAAATTGTTTACAAACACGACAACTCATAGAAGCATTTGCTGAGATGAAAGCAAGGCGAGTACATTTTACTTGAAATTGTATGCGTATCGTAACAGCAATCTGCAAAATGCAGTAATAAACTTAACGCGGTGTTAATTTAAATCTCTCACTGAATGTTTCAATAAAATTTACTATGTTAATTACGCAATGAAATTCATTAGAAACAAATTTTTATGTAGTAGATATAAAGTAGATATGTAGATATAAACGATCAAATTATGTAAATAAATTATATATAAAAATAAATGAATATATATGTATTATTATTAATATTATTATTATATAATGATAAAAAATGTGTTATAATTAAAAATTAAAATTAACAGCGTGGAAAAAGGTTGAAGGGGCGGCACGAAAATATTTGCACAGGGGCGACCGAAGGTCCAGGTACGGCCCTGCACACGAGCGCCTCAAACAGCTTAGCGCCTCGTGTATGTGCTTTTGTGTATGTGACACTTGACAGTGTTCGCCTCAAACAGCTAAGCGTCTTCACTGTCATATATTTTTGCGATTTGTCAAACAAATAATATTTTTTACTAAAATATTAAAAGTCGATTATCTCAAAAAACCCACAGTTATATTTTTTGCCAATTTTTTGTAAAATTTGTACTATTATAAGGAAAATACCTTGTTAGTTTTATGCGGGCTGAATAACTTTTGTGGTCAGGAGATTTTTTTTTCATAAAATCGAATTTTCGCATTTTTGTTGCAAACAACACCAAATACGAAAAAATGTTAAGAAAATAGTTTGCACAGCTAAAAAAGTTCTACAAAATGTTCTTCTACATTTTTCCGAGAAAAATGAAAAAAATTAAGTAAATTAAATAAAAAAGATTAAATTTGTACTTAAAAAGACAAATTTTCAACTGAAATGATGAATCTTTGACAAAAAAAAGACTTTTTAACAAAGTAGTTTAACTTTTAGCCAAGCAGTTTAATTTTCAACCAAAAAAGTTGAATCCTGAACCAAAAATTTAAATTTTTAACCAATAAAATTAACTGTTTGCCAAAAAGACAAATTTTCAACAAAATGGCTACATTTTCAACCGAAAAGATGACATTTCAACTAAAATGATGAATCTTCAACCACACAAGTGAATTCTTAACAAAGTAGTTTAACCTTTAATCAAGCAATTCAATTTTCAAACAAAAAAAAATGAATTCTCAACAAAAATGTAATAGTTGATAATTAAACTCAAAAATGTTTCTTAATTTTGATTCAAGAATATTTTAATTAATGAAAAAGATGAATTTTTAACAAATTATTTGAATCCTCAGTCAAAAAAGATTTTAATGTTCAACCAAACATTTGCAGTTTTAATTAAAAAAGATGAAATCTCTATCAAAAGGGATGAATTTTCGAAATAAAGAGACGAATTTTCAACAAAATGTTTGAATTTGCAGAAAAAAAAACATTTTTGAGTCTAGAATAAAGAAAATTTGTAGACAAATTATAATTTGAAGGAAAAAAATATTTTTAATACAAAATAAAAATTTTAAATAACTATTTATGTTTTAATTTGCTTTATTAACTTGCTTTAAGGTTATATAAATATAGTTTTCCTGGGTTTCTCGAAAAAATTCAAAAAGATTTTGCAAGATTTCCGATATGTCCAAAAAGTATCTAGGAAATTTCGAAGAAATTGATTTTTTATTTATTTTAAAGAATTTTACGTAATTTTAAGATGAATTTTGATAGCTTAAAATATATTTGAGACTTTTTGACGCTTGGAAAAAATTTAGGATTATTCGATAAATGTTCGAAAATCATTTAAAGTTCCAAAATATATTTAATCTCTTCAAAATTCCAAAAATTTCTGAATATCTTCTAAACTGACTCGAGTTATTCCTAAAATTGTTTTAAAATCTTCTGAAATCATTTTTGAAAATTTCGGAAATATTTTTTAATGTTTTGAAATCTTTTTAAATATTCTCTGAAAATAATAATAATAATAATATACCATTAAACCATTTCCCTTTCAGGGTAGGCGTGACACTACCCGATTCGGGTAGTGTTTCTAGGTTTTTCTTGTAGTTATAAATAACTACAAGTGTGGGCTCACCACACCCACGATGTGCCAACAGCACTCATGTCAGTATTCTTGAATGGTCACCCATCCAAGTACTAACCGCGTCCAACGCTGCTTAACTTCAGTGATCTGACGAGAACTGGGTTTTTCAGCGTGGTATCACTTGAAATATTAAAAAAAAAATTTTTTTTTAAACTTCTTAATATCTTTTAAGATGATTCGAATTTTTCCTAACATTTTGAAAAAATACTGCAAAATCACAAAAATTGTCGTTAAATCTTCCAGGTTCTTTGTTGATAATTTTTGGAATCTTTTCTAATGTTTTGAAATTTTTTAAAAATATTCTCTTTAAATCAATGTTGTAAAATAAAAACGAATAAAAATTTTCCGAGAAATCATGAGACAATTATTTTTATTACAAATTAATTTCAAAAATTATTTAATTTTCCTTCATCCTTTTTGAATTTCAAAACATTTGTTCAAAACGTTAAGAACATAATATTGTTGCCTTTATTATTAAGCAATCATTTACGTTTTTAAGCTTCTCTTTTAGAAATAACCTTTTACAATTAAAATTCCTCATTTGAAAATTGCGATTTTTCACCTTTTTGAATCATAGACAGATATAAACAGTACGATTTTTTAAGAATGAGACCTTAAAAGCCTTATCTAATATGCAATTTTTACCTTTTAAAATCGAAAAATCAAGTTTAAAAAAAATACTGAATGAGGTTAAAAAATAGTAGCGGGAATCTCGGAAATGGGACAAGGTATCATAAATGAGTAAAGGAACTTTTTGTAGAACTTTTTCAACTGTGCAAACTGTGTTCTTATTATTTTTTCATATCTGTTGTTGTTTGCAACGAAAATGTGAAAATTAGATTTTATGAAAAAAAATTCTCCTGGTCACAAAATTTATTCAGCCGCATAAAATCACAAGGTATTTTCTAATCGGACGTGGTAATGCTGAGTGAAACGTGGGTGGATGAAAAGGATTGGAAGGGCGTGAAACGAAAGTTGCCAAAGGGGTATGTATGGACAATGCAAGAAGCGAGGAAAGAACATGAGAAGGGAAGAGCGATGGGAGGCATGGTGTCAGGGGTTAAAAAGGAGCTGATGAGAAATGAAAGAGTGGAAAAGCGAGAAGAAAAGTCGGAGGGCGTGATGGTGAGAAGAATAAAGGTAGGAAAAGAGAGGGTGGCGATCGTTTGTGTGTATAGAAGGAGAGGAGAAGAAGAAGGATGGAGAGTATTAAGGGAATGGATGGAGGAAAGGAATGAAGAGTTGGTCTTGATAGGAGGAGACTTAAACGCGTGGACAGAAGAGTTAGGGGCGGGGGGGGGGGGGATAGGGGATGAAGAAAGCGAAACTTTTCGAATAAATTCCAAGCACAGGGAGATAGATCGGGAGGGTAAAACTCTTTTGAACCTGTTAGGAGAGGAGGGGTGGTTTATCTGCAATGGGAATATGAGGGGAGATGAAGAAGGGGAAGTGACTTTTATAGGGAAAGGGGAGACAGTGATTGATTACATTCTAGCAGAAGAAAAATAAGGAAGAGAATGGATAAAGTGGAAGTAGGTAATGAAATAGGCTCAGAACACTTCCCGCTAATAGCGACATTGAAATGCTCAGGATGGAAGCGACATAGCGAAAAAAGGGTAAGAACTGGCAAAAGGAAAGTAAAAATGGGTAGATGGGGGGAGGATAAATTGAGAGAATTTAAAGAAAGAATGGAGAACGAGGAGATTAGAGGAATGGAAGGGGAAGACGTGGACACGCGCCTTGAAAAGATAAAAGAACTAACCGAGAGGATAAAAGAAGAGGTAAGGCCAAGAGAAGAGGAGGAGGGAATGAAGAGGGGATGGTAGGACGCAGAATGTAAGGAGAGTAAAGATAGAATGAAGGAAAATGTAAAAAAGTGGAGAAAAGGGGAGATAGGGAAACAGGAGGTATAGGTATAGGTGGAGGAGTATAGGGGAATCACACTTATGTCGGTGGGCTACAAAATATATTACGGAGATTCTCAGAAAGAGATTAGAAGCGGAGGTGGAAGAGAAAGGGATTATTCCACACAATCAGAATGGCTTCAGGAAAGGGATGGAAACAGTAGACAACATCTACGTACTGAATTATCTAGTGAATAAGAACTTAGGGAGGAAGAAAGGGAAGTTAGTGGCCTTATTTGTAGAATTTAAAGCGGCATTTGACTCGGTAAATAGGAAGGTGTTATGGCAGGTGATGAAAGAGAAGTGGGTGGACGAAGAGTTGGTCGAGAGGATAAAGGAGATATTCGAAGAGACTAAGATAAGGGTGAGGATTGGGAAACAAAAAGGGGAGATTTTTTGGAGTGGGAGGGGGCTCAGGCAAGGTTGCCCACTGAGCCAACTACTATTCAGTCTCTTGTTGGCAGATCTAAAGGAGAAACTGGAGAAGAAAGGAAAAGGGGGAACGGCTTTGGCAAATAACAAGGTATATTCCTTAGCGTATGCAGACGATATAGTCTTATTAGCGGATGACGAGAGAGGGATGAGTTTCATAATGAGAGTGTTCGAGGAGTATGTGAGAATTAAAGATTTAACGGTAAATGTAAATAAGACGAAGGTAATGATTTTTAGGAAGAGAAGGACAAAGGTAGAATATGAATGGAAGATGTATGGGGAGAAAGTGGAACAGGTCGAGGAATTTAGTTACCTAGGCTTCTG
>CAKNYM010043560.1:34423-76060 GCA_932195095.1 Andricus curvator
CAAATAATTACAAATAGTTCTACTAACTACCACTGATTTAAATCACTTCATTATCTTCAGTAGAACTGAAGATAGTACATTTGTATATTTATGTACAAAAAACGTACAATTTGTTATATTCTGCAAATTTTTCAACGGCAGTTTGTTCAGAAATGTTTAAGGTACCACCATGAATTTTTTCAGATTTGTCCTATTATTTTTTCAATAAAAAACTATGTTCCAATGTTCACTGTCTTTAAAAGCTGTCAAATTTCCCTACTTTTTAACAGATTTTCGGGTCTGTAAGCTATAAAATTTTTTTTGGCATATTCGTTTCAGACTCATTAACGTACAACAGTTTGACCTTTAAAATGATCCTTCATTCATTGAGTTACCATTTTTTCTTCACTTACTTTTTTAACGTAGTTGAAAGGTCAATCAATTATTATAAAAAAAACTGAAAGTCAGTGGGTTCAGTTTGAACCTGAATAGAAAAAGTGTTGAATTTTTTTAACTTAAAACATAACTAAAGTCAGCGGCCCCTTAAAATCAAGAAAACCCTCCTAACAAGTTCTGCAACCATCTTTTGTATCACTTTACAATACACCAAGAAGAGAGATCAACCCAATTCTGGAAGCCGTATCCCTCACCAGCATTCCTAAAGTTCTGCAAGGGGTCCATTAACAAAAGAAGAACTGACAACCTCCAAAACCAGCAAATAAAGGATTATAAACGTTCCAAGCGACAATCAACAAAATTTTCGGTAAGTTTTTACATTCACTATTGCAATCCCTTATTTCTCTTTCTAATTTGCTTAAAATCTCGTCACTAAAGTCTTTTCCTTTTTACATTCTCATCATAATGAGAAAGTATTGGTTTTATGTGAAAAATGACTTTCGCGGATTCCATCAAATGTCGACGTTTTGAGGCCCCCTCAGTCAGAAAAAATAGTTCTTACGTCGGTGTCTGTCTGTCTGTCGTTGACGTTGTCGTCGTCGTCGTCTGTATATCGGATAACTTTCGAAAGACTAATCGGATTGGATTGTGCTTTGGCACACAGTTTCAGGGGGCAAAAACAAAGATCGAGTTCGTTAACCAGCCAATTTGGATGAAAATTCAAAATAGTAGAGCATTTTCAAAATTTTTTAGACCATTTTTTCCAAATTTGAAAATTATATGTGCGGACGCTTATAGTACTCGAAAATTTAAACAATTTATTCTCACGACTTTTTTTGATAAAATGAAAATTTTCAGAGTTACAGCATTTTCAAAATCCAAAAGAAAAAACGAAAATTCACATTTTCAGCCAAACAACGCACGATACGAAAAAAAGTAATGACAAGAAAAGTGTGAATTTTCTTGAAAAATCGAAAATTCACATTTTTATAGCACAAGAAATAATGAAAAATCCAAAAAATCAATTTTACGGTCAAACTATGCAAGATACGACAAATCATGACATGGGTCACTTTTTGATAGGATGTTTCGTTTTTGTTTTATTCGTAAAAAATAACATTAACAGTGAAAAAATCGGCCCGATAAGCAGGCACATTCTCATCAAAACTTTGCTTATTTACTTTATTTTTCATCTCGGGTGTGCTTTTTTACAATATTTCATTGTTTTTATGTTTTCAATACTATTTCTAACGATTGAAACAATAAAATATAATAATAATTCAAACAATTTATTCTGACTGAAAATCTGACTTTTATTTCAGAATGCGTTTTGATCTTTGTTCACTAAAATAATTGCTGTGAAAAAATTCGACTATTACATTTATATTTCAAGAACTATGCTCCAAATAGACGAAATGAATATATATATATATACATATATATATTTAAAAAAAAAAGAAAAACAAAAAAGTTTTTGGTTCCTCGTTTAGAGGTGGGCCGGGAATGCGCAGATGGAAACATATGAACTCCTATCTAATACAACGCTGCTGAAGGCTGGTGACCTTCTCAGTATAAAACATCAACCAATTGCGACTCTCTCGGTTTCCATTCCTTGTCCTCGCCCCCCCCCCTCCCCCCGTAACAGAAGTTTTGATGGGACTGACGTTAGAACTGGACTCTCCATTATACGACGAATCACTACTTAACTTGGACATCATTTCGACTCGCAAAACAAATTTCGCGCATAAAGGTGGTAGTTGGGTGTACTATCTAAATATGAACAATACAAACAATAAAGTAGCATCAGAATGGACTGAAACTTTGATTGAGGTTTTGAAATATGCTCAGGAGTAGATAGGGAATCACATGGTTGTCGAGGGGTCGGTTTGATTATGAATGAAAAAGCAAGATATATGTTCCAAAAACGACTTAAATACTTTTTTTGGTCCCCTTTTCAGATAGTTAGAAAAAATCTTTCTGATTGTAGGATTTATTATAAAGATACGGAAATATACGCTGAAGTAAAGGAATTACCTTCTTCATTTTAAATCAAATACAACTTTAGTCATTTTTATCTGAAGAACATTGAACATAACATATGGTCGTTGCGAAGCGCGACGACCAAATTGCGCGCAGCAAGCGCGCTCAAACTTTTGGGTTTCTATTATACGATGAACAGAAACGAGCGTGAAGCGCGAGGTTCACATGATGATCATACCAAATATCGAGCGCGAAGCGCGAGTGTCGTCATGAGAATGTGTTCCTTAAGGTCGATAGAACCTTAAGTAAATTAGTTCTTCTTTTTATGTAAAACTGACATAATTAAACCAAAAGCAGGTCATAACGATGAAGCTTACTAAGAGAGTATTAGCCTGCGAAGCGCGCAATAGCGAGCACACGAAGTGTGAAAACCTAGACGACAAATGTGTCCGAGCGCGAAGCGCGAGATGAATACCCAATCGAGCGCGAAGTGCGAGATCCCAACAGGTGCGCGCCCCAGGCGCGCTGAAACTTGCGAGCGAAGCGAGCCGCGTGCGAAGCGCGCGATGAGAATGTGCCCGCGCAGCGGGCAGATTTGTTTAAAGTGTGAATATCAAGAAGAGGTTTCTGTGAAATTCTTGGAGTTCCATGTTGCGCAAACCAATTTAAAACCATTAAATAAAATAATTCAAACAAGAATCGGACATTACACATTTGTAAAATTCATATTAAAAAATATAATTTTATATTTTAAATTCGATTGTCCCAACCTTTCGTCTTGACTTTTTTCCTCAATGCATGTTTTCTATTTGGTAACAAAGTTATAATAAAAGAAGAGGCATAATTGTAAGTTTTAGATTTAATTATTTTATAATGAGGTAAGTGGATCTTATCCGAGACGTAACATACCTCGTTAAAAATTTGGGTGCATCAGCTAAGAAACTGAAGCAATACGAAATTCTGAGATAATCGAATATTAAATTTAAAAAATAAATAAATTTCAGACAATTTTTTCAAGTTTTTCTCCACATTAAAATTAAAAAAAAAATGAATTTTAGGTAAATTTTCTAAGTCATTTTTAGCATTTAAATAAAAAAATAAGTTTCACGCAAATTTTCTATGTTCAATTTCGAATTAAAATGAAAAAAAAATATAAATTTCACGGAAATTTCCGAAATTCCATTTCGAATTTAAAAAACACAAAAATAGTTTTCACGAAAATTTTCTATGCTCAATTTGGAATTGAAATAAAAAATAAATTTCACGAAAATTTTCTAAGTTCCTTTGCGAATTAAAAAAATAAAATAAATTCCACGATATTCTTCTAAGTTCCTTTTCTAAATTAAAAGAAATGCCACGAAACTTCTATTACATATTTTTCTCTATATATATATTTTTTTTCAAGTTATAGGAAATCTTCTAAATTCTTTTTCATGTTTAAATTTAAAAAAAAATAATTTCATCTATAACTTCAATAAAATATTTTCTCTATACTTTGAAAATACTACAAACTTTTCAACATTTGTTATACATTGATATTAAAAGATTAATTTCATCTTCAACTCAAATTAAATCTTTTTCATTATTTGTCTGAATTATGCGAAACTCTTCTAAATTCTTTTTATATTTAAATTTAAAAAATTAATTCTATCTTTAACTTCAATAATATATTTTGTCTATACTTTGAATATAATACAGACTTTTAAAAATTCTTTTCACCTTTAAATTATAAGAATAATTTCATCTTTAACTCAAAATTACTTCTTTTTCATTATTTTTCTGAATATTACGAAACTCTTCTAAATCCTTTTTATCATTGAATTGAAAAAATTAATTTCATCTTTAACATCAATAATATATTTTTTCTATACTTTGAATATAATACAGACTTTTCAATATTCTTTTCACATTCAAATTAAAAGATTAATTTTATCTTTAACTCAAATTACTTCTCTTTCATTATTTTCCTAAATAATACGAAACCCCTCTCAATTCTCTTTATATTTAAATTAAACAAATAATTTCATCTTCAACTGTAATAATATATTTTGTCTATACTTTGAATATAATACAGACATTTCAATATTCTTCTCACCTTTAAATTAAAAGATTAATTTCATCTTTAACTCACAATTAATTCTTTTTCATTATTTTTCTGAATATTACGAAACTCTTCTAAATCCTTTTTATGCATGAATTTCAAAAATTAATTTCATCTTTAACATCAATGATATATTTTATCTATACTTTGAATATAATACAGCCTTTTCAATATTCCTTTCACATTCAAATTAAAAGATTAACTTCATCTTTAACTAAAATTAATTCTCTTTCAATATTTTCCTGAATAATACGAAACTCCTCTAAATTATTTTTATATTTAAATTTAAAAAATAATTTAATCTTTAACTGTAATAAAATATATTTTCTACACTTCGAAAATAATACAGACTTTTCAATATTCTTTTCACGTTTAAAGTAAAAGATTAAGTTCATCTTAAAATATTTTTCCTATACTTTGAAAATCATACAGACTTTCAATATTCTTTTCACATTTAGGGCCGATTTCACCAACTCTGATTAAGCTGTTAATCCTCGATTATTCTAATTCAATCAGTACCTTGCGTTCCACCATCTTCTAAAGTATGATTAAAGAGAGTTAATCACCGTTCAACTTAACCGGTCGATTTTGGCCGATTAACGGAGTTAATCGGCGATTAACGCTGGTTGGCAGAACAGAACCTCCAAATCGAAGTTTGCACTTGAGCATTTGGAGCATGTTCAGAACGAATGTGGATCATTTTTATAATAAGTTTTATTATATATAAGCTTTTATTTTTATAAATATGTAGATGAAAGAAACTATGAAGCCAAAATATCTTTGATGAGGCGTCCGTAAAGTATAAATGATTTACATTATTATTTTTTGGACTAAAATAGTGATGGAAATTTGTACCATTATTTTAATATATTACATACACGCAAAATTATTTCACTTCTTGACAAAAAAGACTTCTGCTGGGTGTCACATGACTTGGATAATGTCGTCAGCTTGTATCGTGCGCGCGCAATAAACTTAAGCGTTCTTCTTGTAGCGGTAAATCAGAATTGCTGTTACAAGGGAATATCAGAGTTACCACGAAAAGGTTATATGATTAGCCAATCAGAGTTAAAATGTCCATGGTGGAACGCGTTACAATTTAATCATGATTAAAGCCTCGATTAAAGAATAATCAAGATTAGCTAACTACGTATTTAATCAGAGTTGGTGAAATCGGCCCTTATATTAGAAGAATAATTTCATCTTAACTCAAATTAAATTTTTTTCATATTGAAAAAAAATTGATTTCATCTTTAACTTGAATTAAATCTTTTTTATCTATCTTTATTATATATTTTTTTAATAATATGAAACTCTTTTAAAAATCCTTTTCATATTCAAATACAAAATTTTATTTTACTGTTAACTTAAATAAAAATAAATAATTTTCTCTTTAACTTTATTAAATATTTTGTTTTGTATATATCAAATTTATTTGTTGTACTTGTAGTTGTATTTTATTACTCTCCCTTTTACGGGTTTGGGGGCTCCGTTCCCTTTACATCTTCTACAATTTTCTTTAATCACTATGCCTTATGCCTAATTCAACCTATAATCGCTTCGCCTTCTTAGGACTTACAAGTTCTTAAATCTTATCTTACTAGCTACTGACAATTATCTTACAATTGCGTGAGACCTCCCAAGGCTTCCATTTCCTCTTACCATTACTCCTCAAGCTTTTCCAAGTCACGCAACACTAATTTTCCTTATACATATTTCTTTGGTTTCAATTTTGGTTTTTTCCTCCCCCATGCATTCCCTCTTCTAAGCTCTTCACCCACTTATCCCCTTGTCCACAACCGCTCAGTATCCACCTAACTTTATCTACCACGCTTTTTCCCCCTTCCTCTTCCCCTGTACATCTCTCCAACACGTGCTCCCACGATTCTCTTTCATACCCACATACCTCACACATTTTCATTTCTTCACTAATCCAATATTTACACTCCTTCATGCCTTCTCCCATTCTGAAACGTATCATCCTGGACCACCTGCACTTCTTTTTCAATCTTCCTAGATATTCTGGGACCCCTTCAATCTTGACGGATCTATACCATTTATTGTATTTTGACTCCATAATCTTTTTCCACCTCTTCTCTTCCTGCTTCTTACTAATTTCCCCTCTACTTCCTGCCACTCCCTCCCTTCGTCACACATTCTCCATTCCCTTCTAACTTGCCATCTTTCCTCCTCCCATCTTGAATGTCCCGTTTTACCTCTCCTCTCTCTATTTAGTATTTTCTGCAGGCATATTTGTGCAACTTTGCTTCCCTTACCACTCTTAGGTTTCTCTTCGAAATTCCAGACCCTTTTCCTCTGCCTTAAAACCAATTTCTCTCTCCCTGTTTCTTCTCTCAACATATATAATCTCTCTTGTATGTTTTCTACCTTTTTGTACTCCTTCCACCCTCAAATCTCCACTCCATAACACATCACTGACATTACCAGTGAATCAAACAGCCATACTCTCATCTTCCAGTCCTCTTTGAATCTTCTTTTTCCAATCTCCTACCATTTGCCGATTTATCTTCCATCCATACTTTATTTCATTCTTTCTCTTCCTGAAACATACAATCTTTGTCTTCGTCACATCAATGTTTAGGTCTTTCTCTCTTACATACTCTTCGAATCCTTTCATTAGCAAGTCCATTCCACTTTCATTCTCTGCCAGAAGCACCACATCGTCCGCGTACGCTAACGAGTATATTCTCTTATTTCCTAGAACTGTAGCTAATTTACCTTTCTTTTCCAGTTTCTTTTCTAAGTCTGCTAACAATATGCTAAACAACAACGGCCTTAGCGGACACCCTTGCCTGAGACCCCTCCCTGTCCAGAATTCCTCTCCTTTCTGTTTCCCGATCCTCACCCTTGTCTGCGTCTCCGTAAAGATCTCTTTTATCCTTTCAATCAGCTCTTCGTCCATCTCCATTTCTTTCATTGCCTTTCACAAAACTTTCCCATTCACCGAGTCGAAAGCTGCCTTAAAATCTACGAAGAGTGCGACTAGTTTTCCTTTTTCTGTCTCAGGTTTCTGTTGACCAGATAATTTAGAACGAAAATATTTTCCAATGTCCCCATCCCCGTCCTGAATCCTATTTGATTATGTGGAATACTACTTTTCTCTTCTACCTGTTCTTCTAATCTCTTCCTAAGCACCTCCGGGTATATTGTATACGTTACTGGCATGAGAGTGAATTCTCTATAATCTTCCACTCCCCCCCCTCCTTTCTTTAATAAAGGAACTACCAAACCTGTTCTCCAATCCTTCGGCCATCCTTCCCCTATCCATACTCTATTAAATACTTCCCAAATCTTTTCTCTAACCCTTCTACCGCCAAATTACAACGCTTCATTGTCCATCCCATCCTCTCCTGTCGCCTTCTTTCTTTTTGACTTCTCAATTGCTTAATTCACCTCCTCTCTGTACACCTCGTTCCCACCTTCCATGCCTCCCTCTTTGATCTTTCTACCTTCCCTCCTCACCTTGCTATCCATCCCTCCTAGCAATTTCTTGAAATATACCGCCCATTCATCCACACTTATGTCTTCATTGATCCCTTTCCATTCGCCTCTTTCTCTGTTAATCACCTCCCATTCTCTTTCCTCCTTTATTGCTTTCTCTACCTCCTGCATGTACCTCGCATTCTCCTCTTGTCGTTTTACATTCAGTAATTTCTCGTGTTCCCTTTTTCTTTTATTAAACTGCTTTCTGCCTATTTCTCCTCTTCTCCAATTCTCTAACAATAACTTCATACTCTCTTTACTCTCTACAAATTCCACATCCCACCATCCTCTCTTCCCCCTTCTTTCTTCCTCACTTGGCCTAATTTCTTGCACTATTTTCTCTACCCTTCCCCTTATCTTACACAACATCTCATGCACACCTCCCCAATCTTCAATCACCACATTCTCTTCTTCCATTTTTTTCGTATATTCTCTTAGCTTATTCACTTCCCATTTACTCATCTTTGCTTTCTTCCCTGTCGCCGCCTCCTTCTTCCTTCCCTCTCTTCTCCAATTCCCGCATTTCAAGGTTGCAATGACCGGGAAGTGTTCCCCTTTTCCTGCAAACGATATCTCACCTTCCTCATCCCCTTCCGAGTTCCCATTACAAATGAACCATCCTGTTTCTCCCAGAATTTCCAACAGAGTCCTACCCTCCTGGTCCACCTGTTTGTGTTTCGATTTTCTCTTGAAAGTCTCACTCACTTCATCCCATATTTCTCCTCCCTGATCCCTTGTCCAAGCATACAGATCACCTCCTATTTACACCAATTTGTCATCCTTTTTCGCCAACCATTTCCTAATCACACTCCAACCTTCTTCTTCTCCCCTTCTCCTGTAAACGCAAACTATCCTCACCTTTCTTCTTCCTATCTTCACGATTCTCGCCATTACTCCATCCGTTTCCTCAAATCCTATTTCTATTCTCTTTCCTCCCACCAATTCATTCCTCACTCCTGACACCATACCCCCTTTATTTCTTCCATTTGCCTTCTCTTTCTTAGCATCTTGCATCTGCCACATATATTCCTTGGGTATCCCACTCTCCACTCTCCTCCAATCCTTCTCATATACCCAGCTTTCACTCAACATCACTACATCCCATTTCTTCACCTCTTCGCAGAATTGTCCATCTTTATTGATTAGCCCTGATATGTTCCAAGACGCTACTCTCACTTCTTTCTTCCTTCCGTTCTCTCGTCTTTCGTCATTACGTCCCCTAGCTACTTTTGTGGAAACCCCGTCGCTCCGCCTTCTCCCCTTTCACCCTCTACTGTTTCCATTACCTCCTCCCTTCTATCCCTAATCTCCGCTTCTTTCCTTCGTCGCCACTGACCCTCCCTTCACAGTTCACTCAATTCTTCTTTCTCATCATCCCATATCCACACATTCCCATTTATCCACATCCTGTCTTTCCCTATCCATACCATGTTGTCTTTCACACTTCCACTCCATGCTCTCTGTTTCATCATCCACTTTCTTCTCCTTTCATTCCACGTCATATCCTCCTCTAACCTTTTTTCTATCCCCGTTAAAGCTTTCTTCTTTCTTACAATATCAACTTTTTCTTTCTCATTTCTCACTTTCACTATATACATACGCGATTTACCTTCATTCCTCCTTCCCACTCCATTTATCTCTTCCACATGCACATTCGCCCCAATTTCCCCCATCAACTTTTCCACTTCTTCTCTTCCGGATTTACTATCCACTTTCATTCCTCTAGTCACTATATCTCTACTGCGTTTCGTCTTCTCTTCTACTTCCATTTTCCTTGCTAACTCTCTCAATCTTGATTTCATTCTCACATTTTCTAGGATAACGTTCTCATTCACTTATTTTATTATCTCTCCTTCTCTTTCCCCTTCATCCCCTTTCTTTATATCC
Source organism: Andricus curvator (assembly GCA_932195095.1). Classification (NCBI taxonomy): domain Eukaryota; kingdom Metazoa; phylum Arthropoda; class Insecta; order Hymenoptera; family Cynipidae; genus Andricus; species Andricus curvator. Next base: position 44,271 of record CAKNYM010043560.1, read on the forward strand.
TCAGACTTACATTCAAGCTTTCTCACTCTTTCTTTCAACTTCTTCATATCAGATTTTCTCTCTTTCTTACTCATCCTTTGCTTTTTCTCGATATCGTCCAACTGCTTCCAAACCTTATCTTTTTTCTTGCCGTCACACCAGATCCCAATCTTTCCACTTCTCTCTAACTTTCCTCACTTCCTTCCAAACCTCCTTCCCTCGCTTCAGCATGCCATTCAGTCTTCGGTTCGTTTCCTCTCTAAACCCTTTAATGAGATTTTCGAGGCTCTCTAGATCGACTTTCCCTTTTGCTTTATTCCTCTCCTGTGGAGACATTTTTTTAAACTTTTTCCGCCACTTCTTATCTCCCTGCTCATTCCCCTCTTCTTCCCTTGATCTTTTACTGTCTCTCGTCTTACCCCCCTCATCGCCTTTATTCGTAAACCCTCCCCCCTGCCTCCATTTAACAAAAAGTTGTCTCGATCCAAAGCTACTAAATCTGGACGTATAAAGCAGTTCCCGATTTGACGGCTGCCCCGAGTCCTCCTGTCAGCTCGTCCCCCTTCCTTCTCTCCCCAACACAAGTTCCCTGGACTAGTAAACTGAACCTCGCAATCATTGGTACTACATCCGGCATCACCCACCCCTTCCTGTTTCGCCGGCCTCCGTGAGATCATCAGCACCGGTGTTGTTGTCTACCTGATGCGACTCTCTGTCGGACACCACTAGGCTCCTCATTACATACATGCTGGCCTACCTTGCCGATCTGCTGTCCCGTAGAACGTGGTAGATAGAGTTAGGTGGATACTAAGCGGTTATGGACCAGGGGAAAAGTGCATGAAGAGTCTAGAAGAGAAAAGGGAACGGAAAAATGGGAGAGGAAAAAACCAAACTCGAGACCAAGATTGATACAAGAGAAATATGTGTAAGGAAAATTAGTGTCGCGTGACTTGGAAAAGCTTGGAGAGAAAGGGTAAGAGAAAATGGAAGACCTGGAAGGTCTCGCGCACTTGTGAGATAATATGTAAGAGCTAATAAATAATGAAGAAGCAAGGCGATTAAAGGTTAAGTTAGGTTAAGTTAGGCATAAGACATAGTGGTTAAGTGAAATTCTAAAAGATGTGAAGGAAACGGAGCCCTCAAACCCGTAAAAGGAAGAGTGATAAAACACAATACAATAGAAAATCTTTTCGAATTTTCTCCAAAAATGAATTTTTAAAAGCAAAAAACCCTTTCAAATTTTTGTATGAATCTGAAGAATATTCTTTCATTGAAACCTTTCAAAATTCTTAGAGAGTTTCTAAATTTGTTGTTCGGAAACCTCACTGATTGCATTCTGTGTGAATATAACTTTGAGTGGATGTTTTCAATTTGTTCTTTGCTGAGATTTCAATAAATATTGAACAAAATATGGATTTTTTAAGATTTCGAATGAAAATGCTTTTTCTAATAATGTTGAAAGATTTGTAGAAGATAACCAATTTTTCTTCAGTTTCTTAAGAAAATTCACAATGACTTTTTTTAAATTAATTTGAAGAGAATATTTAAAAAGATTTCAAGATTGTTACGTCTCGGATAAGACCCACTTACCTCATTATAAAATAATTAAATCTTAAAATTACGCTACTTCCTCTGTTTTTGATCCTAAATTTGTTACAAAATAGAAAACATGGATTGAGGAAAAAAGCAAAGATAAAAGGTTGAGACAATCGAATTTAAGCTATAAAATTACATTTTATTATTATGAATTTTACAAATGTGTAATGTCCGAATCTTGTTTAAACTGTTTCATTTAATGGTTTTAAATTGGTTTGTGCAACATGGAACTCCCAGAATTTCACAGAAACTTCGTCTTGGTATCAAACCTTTAAAAAAAAGAAAAAGACTTTAGTGACGAGTTTCTTTTTAGAAAGAGAAATAAGGGATAGGAATAGTGAATGTAAAAAGTTACCGAAGATTTTGTTGATTGTCGCTTGGAACTTTTGTAATCCTTTTATTGTTGGTTTTGGAGGTGGTCAGGTCTTCTTTTGTTAATGGACCCCTTGCAGAACTTCAGGAATGCTGGTAAGGGACACGGCTTCCAGAATTGGGTTGATCATTTTTGTTCTTGGTGTATTGTAAAGTGATACAAAAGATGGGTGCATACATTTTCAGGAAGATTTTCTTGCTTTTAAGGGATCACTGACTTTATTTATGTTTCAAGTTAAAACAATTCTACATTTTTTCTGTTCAGGTTTAATCTGAACCCACTGAGTTTAAGTTATTTTTTTTTTCTTATTGATTCTACGGTAGGTTGCTTCGTATTTATGGATCACCCTTCAGTAGTCGATAAGTGTTGTTCGGAGAATATATTCAAAGAATACTCTTATGGTAATGATAAGTTATAGGCTGTGAATATTTTATATAACTGATGTTGATAAGTGATTACTATTATAAATAAGTAAATATTATGTATATGTAATGGTCACAGGTCGTGACACCCCCCCCCCCCACTTAGATTTGAGTATTTTGAATGAAATGAACAATACTCAAACTTTTCAATTGACTTATAAATTGAATAGGTTTTCGCATAGGTAGAAAAAAAATGTGAGTGAGTTGAATTTACTTTTGGGGCAGGTTTCTACGTCCTCGACATTAAACTTATTGTACGAGATGAATTTTCGTGGGAGAAAGAGGAGTTTTCGGTTTAAATAGAATAGATGAAATAAAAACTGCAAGTCCTTCAGCCTCTTCCTCCTGTTCTATTATAATGCTAGGTCGTAAAATCGGATAAAGTGCTTGCGAACAGTATATTTCCACAGGTTCAGCCGGTATATAAAATTTATACCTATGGTTGTTTGATTGTGACAAAATATGATTGTGTAATTTTGAATTTATTCGTAACAGGAGGTATTTTCAATTATTGCCATAGTTAAAATTTCTTATAGGACGTGTACAATTGATCTCTCATAACCTCTTTCATAACATCGCTCGCATGCGGATGTTCATTCATACAATTTTATTTTTTCGAAGTACATTTCTCGCATATTTTGAATATTATTGTTTTCTGGCAATTGGTCCTCGTTAAAATGATAAGTATCTGACAATGATTTTAAAATTTCTCGGGCAGCGTTATGCTTCGCTGTTTTTTTTAAATTTTTTTTTTAACGTTGGCTTTGCCAGTTTTAACATATTTTTCGTCGAATTTCTTAATTTGGCACGTCACTATAAATACTTCAGATGGTTTTTTTGGATTCAAAATAGTTACTTCATAATTGGGTTTGGGAAAATCATATTCTATGCTAATTTCGCTGAGTGTCTGTACCAGACTTACAGATTCGCTTGGGTTTATCCTTGCATTTGATGGTTCCATTTTGATGAAACATGTTTGCAAAAATTTAAATGTTGCAAAGTAAAATTTAATAATTCGATAACTAAACTATAAGATAAAAATAAATTGTTTTTAATGAGAATTAAAAGATTTAAGAAAAATGTATGTACATGAGTAGAGTGGTTTATATAAATTTGTGTTAATATGTTATAACAATTTTTAACTATTGGAAACTTGTGTATATATATTTTTGTTCTTATGATTGTTCTAACTTAATTTTAAACCTATTTTGTACTTGTATTTTTGTGCTCGGTGTTCTTTTATTCTTACTAGATATTAACTTTATTTACTGCGGAACTTTAAATTTCTCTTTCATACTATTTACGTTGTATGTTGTTTCATCGTCCTACAAGGTTTTACATACACGTAAGAAATAATGAAATAGTTTGTTTATATGATATTGTGGATTAATAAAAGTGACATGAATCGTTCAGTGATCGTGTGTTGTTTAAGGACGTATTTCATATTGCAGTCATATAAAAATTTGTGTCAGTTATTAAAGAGAAATTTAAGTTAATTTTTGTATGTAATTGTGACAATATTAGATAGAAATTATTTGGAAGCACATCTTCGTATCTTTGTATAAAGTGGCCAAGATGGCAATTGATTAGACGTTAAGAATTATTTCATATTTCTATTTCATATCCAGGCGAGATACGCACATTCTGGTCTAGATATTCTTCTTTGCAATCTAGACACATACTCGCAAAGGATCAAGTATATATTATCTGTACTCTACATTCACAACACATTTTTACAATTATTTCTAGTCTATTTCTTTTATTTACCAAATTTCTCTTGTGACAAATTTATAACGAGGTATATTCTTCCTTGAGTAGTACTTTTATTTGTGCGCCCTGTAAGAAAAACGTTATTATTTCGATTACGCTAATAAGCACTAAATCTCCTAATGTGATGTCTCATAAGTGCAAAGAAAAATATTGAATATTTATTGTAAGAATAACATTTAATGTCAGAGTTTAATATTTTGAGAAAAAGTTACTTTCTGTATGGTTTCAGAAGGTTTTCTGCATACTCTTAGTCTCGAGACTATAGAGAAAAAAATAATTTAGTTAGCAACTTTTTAATTGTAATATGGAACTATTCGAAAATAACTTGTCGCTAAGAAACTTTTAATTTGGAATATTTTTGAAATATGTTAGTAAATAATTGCCATTTGGAAGAAATTTAATTTTCCTTAAAGGCTCAAAATAAAGGTCTGTTATATTTCCGATTTTTTTTTTTATAACGAATTTACTGTTTGCATGACGTGCTTGATGTATAATGTTAATGGGATAATTATTATTGAAACCCAAGACATGTCGGTTCTCGCTGACTGGATCCTAGAAAAGAAATTCAGACATGGATTAGTATTAACGAACATATGTGTTGAAAGGGATAGAGCTTCTTTACCTTGAAGAAATTCGTCAATGAAAGAGAAAGGAAATCAAATTATTTTGAGGTTAACGTATTTTATCAATACTTCATTCGTCTTGCGTTGAGTGATTAATTAGTAGCACTATTTTACTTAAAGAAAATATTAGTTCTTTAATTATGTTCACGTGTCGTTCTATTATAATATGGTAATTTTTTTATTCTTTGCTGATGTTGTATTCATATTGTTGAAATCAAATCTGTAATTTAATTTTTTTTTTAAATTGCTCAAGATTTTGTTGCTTATATGTTTTGTTTGTTTTTCTTATTTTTTATTTGTTTTTTAATATCAGTATGAGAGATTTCAAGTCTATTTATGTGTACAACTTTTGATCCCGTGTAGGAATGGTAACAGGGATCCGACCGGGAGCCGGCCGGATACCCCCAGTTTAAACCGGGCGCCGGCCGGGGATATTGGCCGGGATCCGGCTAAAAACGTCACGGTAAACTGGTCGGATTACGGCTTTCAAACCGGCTGGGATCCGGTCGGGTAACCCGGCCACAGAACGGTCAAAAAATGTTTTGCTTCAGGCGAGAAATTGGTAACTTGGTTTGTCTTTTAAGGCTCATCATGAAGAATACGGTGAACTTTAAATGTGAAATCAAGTTAACGAATTCTCGCGAGGCAATTAGAGTAGAGTTTAAATCACTGTTTCTAGAATCTCCTAGCAATTGTTTTATTTTTGAAACCACGTGGTGATTTGAGGATAGGAAGGAAGAAAGGAAAAAATGAATACAGAATACTATACTTTAATGTAAAATAATTATTATTCGTGCAGTAAGTGAAGTTTTGGAACTGATTACTGAAATAAGGTTGATTTTAATCACGGCTTTTATTTTCGAACTTCGAGGAGACGACGCGACATGAGTGCAACGTGCATTCTCGTTCGAGGTGCGAAACTGAAACTTACAAGTGTCTACGCCGACGCCAGCGCAGAAAGCGTCAGACATGGCGGCAAATTTGAAAGTGTACAGACTAAAAATTGTCTGAAAATAGAGAAAATTATAAAAATTGCAATAAATCTGCTGTTGCACATTACAGAATCGATAACAGTTTTATTTAATAAGTTAAAACATTGGAAAAAATCAAACGTTTTTTTTAAGAATTTAAAAGAGCTAGTTTCTGTTTTACTGATCTAATAAATCTGTAAATTATACTTTTCAAATAATAATTCATCTAGTATCCGTAATTACGTTTTTGATAATTTTACGGCTCTTAAAAAATGTGTAATTTCTACAAAAAAAGTATCCTGACTAGTGCCCGGTCGGCTCCCGACCATGAAATATAACCAGGGTTGTCCCGGCCAGTAACCGGCCGGGTCCCGACTAGGTGATTCGAGAAAAATGTAACCCGCCTGGCTCCCGACCGGTTCCCGGCCATGAAACCCAAGCAGGTGTAGCCCGGCCGGGATCCGACCAGAAAACTTGTTGTATTAGGGCCAACCGGGGCAATTTCTGCACGGGATGTGTTGCCTATTTTTATTTTTACGTTCCTTTTTCCTAGAATTTCTAGTACTTGATAAGGGCCTGAATATTGATTCTCGATTTTTTTAATTTTTCCTCCTTCTAGTAAAAATACTTGGCTGTTATTAAGTTTTGTCTTGCTACAGCCCGCATTTCATGTAGTCTTGTTATTAATTGTATTGTGTAGTCGTCGTAAGTTTCAAGTTTTTCATGTGGTGGCGGTCGTTCGCTTGATGGTTGTCATGCTATTTTTCCAAAGACTAGCTCATATGGAGTACAGTTTGTGCCTTCATTTACGCTTGTGTTATAATTTCACGAATTTTTAAAAATATTTTGATAGGAACTGATGAGATCTTTCAAGCGATCCGTTTGATTGTGGATGAAAAGCGGTTGTTTTAAATTGTCTAATTCTGAATCGTTTTGCTAATCTTCTTAATAAATTACTTTAAAAGTTTTTTCCTTGGTCTGATAATACTTCTTTTGGTGAACCATAAATGCAAATAAATCTTTTAATAAAGGCGTCGGCTATAGTACTAACTTGTTGATTTGGAATGGGTATGGATAATGAATATTTTGTAAAAATATCCTGGATGGTCAATATGTTTATATAACCAGATGTTGTTTTAGGAAGTGGACCAACTATGTCCATAGAAATTTTGTTGAACGCTGTATCGGGTGTATCAGTAATAACCGTCGGGCTTTTCGTTTTGACGCGAACTAATTTTTTCAGTTGGTATTGTAAGCATAATTGTATGTATTTTTGGATATCTAATTTCGTGTTTATCCAAAAGTGTTCCTGTATAATCCTGTTGTATGTTTTTGTTATCCCTTTATGACCTCCTACTGCCGATGAGTGTGCTTCTTCAATTAACTGACATCTTGTATCTCTGGTGGGATATTGTGTTATTCCCAAGCAAATAATAACTTTTATATTTGATTCGGAAAACGATGCTGGTGATGTGTTCAATATTTCTTCTTATGGTATGTTATTTAACATATGGTGTTTTTGTTATACTAAATGATTTTAATTTTAATTTTTCTGATAAATTATGTAACTAGAATATGTTTAGTTATATATTTTTCAATGTTTCTGTAAGATTAGCTTTAATTTCTCCTTCAATGGATAGTGCAATATGAAATTGCTTACATTTTCGAATTTCTTTCGCTAGTCCTTTTTGAAGTTTAGCAAATTTGGGAAATTATTATCGTTTTTCGAGAATTCTGGATCCAAAATCACGATGTTCTCGTTCAGTAATTGTAAAATATACGTAATTATCTTTCCTCGTAGACATTTTGTCACGACATTCTACAATATTTGTGTTTGCTTTAAATGAAGTGGATATTGGGATTTCAATCGGGGGTGGTTCCGAGGGTGGGCGATTGTCTACTGTATCCGTCGCCTTTGTATTTTCAAGATCACGTTAAAGTATTTTATTTTCCTTTTCTTCGTTATTATAAATATTTTTTTTCCTTGTCAGTATCATTGATTTTATCATCATTATCGTTATTTAGATTATTATGAGAAGTTGTAGGCTGCGGAAGCTACGATCATGGTTCCTTAAAGCAAACAATCCCGACGCAACTGGAACGTGTACGTCATCAACTGCTACTCCTACGACTTTCGGCGACAGACGGCACAGTTGGAAATGAAAGTTTCACCTCTGGATACTTTTTTAGAGCTAGCAATCTTTGTAGAATGATATGAGGAACAGTGTTGACGGACCAGATGAAGTGATCCCAGAAGAACAGCTTTTTGCATGCGGCTCGCAATGGACTGAGCCTGACGCTAGACAGCCGGGATTTTGTTGAGTTGGCTAAGAAATTAAGCTTTCATGCATCCAAGACAAGATTATGAGAACTACAAGATGGACTTTGTAGCCTTGGTACAGCCTGCTTAGCTCGAAAAGAAGTGCTTGATATTTCGTCCGTTTTTCTTCCTCCTTTTCCGTGATATTACCATCGGCTGGTGCCGAGAATTCAATCACGTAAATGATCTTGGTCTTCTTGCAGTAGCTCTTACACTGATCATTCTCCACGACGGACTCGAGTTCCCCCTGGGTGTACGGCAAGAAGGGCAATAGATCAACACCATAGAAGTGCCTAAGATGGTAATATAACACTTTTAGAGCCGCATTGTGTCTCTCTATGTACCCGTAGCGTGCATACTTTGAGCATTCACTGAGAACATGTCCAAGTGTTTCTGGCTCTTGCTTGCACGCTCGGCAATTGGTATCGCCTGCAGGTACGTTCATTATGCGCTCGCGGTAAACTAAGGTATCCATAACGCCGTCTTGACAGGCAAAAATAAATCCCTCAGTCTCCGATCTCAATCCAGCAGAGTTAAGAAACATGTTGGACAGACCCATCGAGAGCTGAGGGGCTGATAGCAAAAGCGGACTAAAAAAAGAGTCGGAGCGAAAGCGGATTGATTATATCTCAGCGCAACAACGAATTAGCTAACCCATTTTTTCCCGAACTCATATTTCGATTCGGTTCACCTCAAACCGAACTCTTGATTCGTGTTTTTGGCTACGCTGATATTTTTGTTTCGTTCGCGCCTGGACGATCGAGCATAAATAAAATTGATAGGTTTATCTTCATAATAGCTCAAGCGCAATATCAACGATTTTTCAGAAGAGTCAAAAAACGTTCTCAAGAATCGAATTTTTAATTTTGAAGAAACAAATGTATACACCTAAAGTACATAAATGCTGAATTGATGCCTGAAAAGTCAGATTGGAGAAATATTATATTTAAAAAAAATTAGTGATAATTATCAACAAAATTCATTTTATTTTTAATACGCTATATTTTTTGCAAATGAATCATCAATACCATGGGGCCCTAGAAATAATTGGGTTCCCATTGCGTGGAATTAGAAAACTAAAATAGGAATAATTGCACGAAAATTGTTTCAAGGGAATTGGTTGCGATTCGTCACATGATTCGCACTAAATCTCAACAATTTAGAGACAAAGAGTTTTTATATTGAACTCATGAAAGTTATTGATTTTTTATTTTATTTTATAAACAAATTTTATGAGCCATTGTCGACATCAGCTGTTTATGATGTAATAAATAAAGTTTTTCCTACGAAGTCGACCAAAAATTACTCGGCAATGACACCTAGATATCATATATTTAGTCAGTTAATAACAATTGATGCTTATTTAAATAAACCTAATCAACAAATGCACTGTTGGGCTATTTTCCAACGCACTAGCTTGGTTCTTTCAACGTAATCAAATTTTATTAAATAATTTATAAACATTTAGGGATATTTCAATGACAATCGACAGTTTTTATTTTTTAAAACAATTTTTTTAACAAATTTGTATTATCTCGTGTATTTATTAACTGAACAATTCCACTTTTCACCCAGGAATTAGCAGCCAATTATTTATCAATCATTTCTTGCTATTAATCAATAACAATTGATGATTGCTTAAACAAAATTAATTATAAAATGCATTTTTTGGGCATTTTCAACATTTCTACGTTGTTCTTTTAACGCGTAATCAACTCTTAACAACTAATTTTTGAAATTTTTTAGAACACTTGGGTAACGATCAATTATTGTTAACAAGAAAAATGGGTTTATAACAGTTTTAGTAAAAACAACAATAGTTAATCCTCATCCAAATTTCTAAAAAAGTTACAAAATTAATTATTAACAGTTGATCAAGTTAAAAAATAAAGTTTAAGTCATGGAAAATAGCCAGATAATAAATTCTTTCATTGATATTGTTATTTTTATGAACAATGTTATGAGGACATTTTTTTCGCCTTAGGTATTTTTCAACTGAGAATTCTTTAGCTGAAACTCATTGTTAACATAGCTGCGCAATCTTTTAAAAGACGAAAAGTGCTTATTTTTTATAGATAAACTGAATTAACAAATGCGTTATTTGCAGGGAGCGGACTAGACAAAGTATGAAATTTGTTCGAATTTATATAAAAATAAATTCATTTTTTTAATGATATTTAGAGGTGGCGCAACCCCATGAAGTTGATAAATAATTGGCTATTAATTATTCCTCAAAGAGAAGCGGAATTTTTTGTTGATAAATAGGGAATTATTTCGCAACGGCAGTACCCACTCAAAAACAAAAAGTTTTCTGCCCGAAGTCAAACTTGGTCAAAGTCTATTAATAATGAATTATTATAATAATATAATAAAAATATTAAGATTCAGATAATTATATATTATAAAAATTATCCTCTACGCACAATATGCGGAAAAACACTGATGGACAAAGTCCGAAACGAGATAATCCTCAAAGAAGGTGGTATAGGAGAGACACTAGTTGACATATGGGAAAGAAATCAGTTAAGATGGTTCGGACATCTTGACAGAATAAAAGATGAACGACTGACCAAACAAGTGTATAAAGGTTTAAAGTAAATGGCAGAATGCCCAGAGGCCGCACGGTTGAATATTTTTGTCTGATATTTTGCATACCTCACCTAAATATTGGTCTCTTTGAGTGTCAAGTCTCGGTTTTTTGAAAAAATGTTTATATTTGACGTTATAAACAAATAGAAAAGAACAATAGAAAAAAAATGCAGTGACGTTCAGTACTAGCTGAGTGTGCATTTTCGAGGCCTGAGCCTAGACCCTCGTCAAAGCTGCGAGGAAGGCGTCCCGTAGCGCGAGTGGAGATTCTCGAGCGCGTCGAATTACCCGAAACTCATACTTCGAGTAAACATATAATAACTAAACAAATGAAAATGCAACAATCTCTGACGAAGGTGTTCTTGGAAATTTAGCGCTCTTAAATTTAAAAAAAAATAATTGCGGTTTGGGGCAAAATTGAAGGCTGTAGGCATATTATCGTTTGCACTTCAACATTTCTATTATTACTGCAAATATCAACCGATTTTCATGAATCTTTTTTTCACATTCTTGAAATTATATGAATAAACTATTTATGCTAATTAAAATTGAATCACGCGATGCTTTCATAATTTCAGTTTTTTGAACCGGCCTGCACCTCATGACAATGGAAGGTTCATTCGTTTCGGGTAATTCGAGACGCTCGAGATTCTCCACTCGCGCTACGGGGCGCCTTCCTCGCAGCTTTGACGAGGGTCCAGGCTCAGGCCTCGAAAATACACACTCACCTCGTACTGAGCGTCACTGCATTTTTTTCTATTGTTCTTTTCTTTTTGTTTATAACGTCAAATATAAACATTTTTTTCAAAAAACCGAGACTTGACACTGAAAGAGACCAATATTTAGGTGAGGTATGCAAAATATCAGACAAAAATATTCAACCGTGCGGCCGAAAACTGGGCAACCAGTTTATAACGCTGATAAATCCCCTTAAAGGCTGAAACTTAAACTTCCATTTGAGATAAAAATATGACAAATTATGTGTTTTACAAAAAAAAAAAATTGTTTTTGGCTTTTATTTTGGAAGGCCAAATGCTATTTATTTCAAAAAATGTTTCTGATCAATGGAAAGGGCATAAAAAAACCTATGAAAATTGTACTAAAAAAAATTTTCTATAACCAAATAAAAGAATTAAAACTCGCAGAAATTATTTATAATTTATAATTATCTTAATCCTCATATTGTTATTATATTATTGTCATAATTTATTATTGATAGACTTTGACCAAGTTTGACTTCGGGCATACAACTTTTTTTTGAGTGAGTACTGCAGTTGCGAAATAATACCCTATTTATAAACAAAAAATTCCGCTTCTCTTTGAGGAATAATTAATAGCCAATTATTTATCAACGATTCCATATAACCAATAATTAAAATTTATGATTGTTTAAACAAACTCAATGAAAGAATTTATAATCTGGCTATTTTCCATGACTTAAACTTGATTTATTAACTTGATCAACTGTTAATAATTAATTTTGTCACTTTTTTAGAAACTTGGATGACGATTAACTATTGTTGTTTTTACTAAAACTGTTATAAACCAATTTTTCTTGTTAACGATAATTGATCGTTACCCAAGTGTTTTAAAAAATTTCAAAAATTTGTTGTTAAGAGTTGATTACGCGTTAAAAGAACAACGTTGAAATGTTGGAAATAGCCAGAAAATGCATTTGTTAATTAATTTTGTTTGAACAATCATCAATTGTTATTGATTGATAGCAAAAAATGGTTGATAAATGATTGGCTGTTAATTCCTGGGTGAATAGTGGAATTGTTAAGTTCATAAATACATGAGATGTATGTATACCATTAAGCCATTTCCCTTTCAGGGTAGGCGTGACACTACCCGATTCGGGTAGTGTTTCTAGGTGGATAGTTTTCTTGTAGTTATAAATAACTACAAGTTTGGGCTCACCACATCCATAATATGCCAACAGCACACAGTATTCTCGAATGGTCACCCATCCAAGTACTAACCGCGCCCAACGCTGCTTAACTTCAGTGATCTGACGAGAACTGGTTTTTGTAGCGTGGCATGGCCGTTGGCCATGTTAAACATGTTAATGATAATGTTAAAAAAATTGTTTTTAAAAATAAAAACTGTCGATTGTCATTGAACTAACCCTAAAGGTTTATAAATTAGTTAATAACATTTGATTACGTTGAAAGAACCAAGCTAGTGCGTAGGAAAATAGCCCAACAGTGCATTTGTTGATTAGGTTTATTTAAATAAGCATCAATTGTTATTAACTGACTAAATATATGATAACTAGGTGTCATTGCCGAGTAATTTTTGGTCGACTTCGTAGGAAAAACTTTATTTATTACATCATAAACAGCTGATGTCGATAATGGCTCATAAAATTTGTTTATAAAATAAAATAAAAAATCAATAACTTTCATGAGTTCAATATAAAAACACTTTGTCTATAAATTGTTGAGATTTAGTGCGAATCATGTGACGAATCGCAGCTAATCCCCTTGAAACAATTTTCGTGTAATTATTCCTATTTTAGTTTTCCAATTCCACGCAATGGGAACCCAATTATTTCTAGGGCCCCATGGTATTCTTAATTCATTTGCAAAATATTATGCGTATTAAAAATGAAATTAATTTTTTTGATAATTATCACTAATTTTTTTTTAATATAATATTTCTCCAATCTAACTTTTCAGGCATCAATGCAGCATTGATGTACTTTAGGAGTATACATTTGTTTCTTCAAAATTAAAAATTCGATTTTTGAGAACGTTTTTTGACTCTTCTGAAAAATCGTTGATATTGCGCTTGAGCTATTATGAAGATAAACCCATCAATTTTATTTGTGCTCGATCGTCCAGGCGCGAACGAAACGAAAATATCAGCGTAGCCAAAAACACGAATCAAGAGTTCGATTGGGCGAAAACGAGTTAACTCTTTAACTCGTTTTTGCTCGCAGCGCGTGGGCTAATTCGTTCTTGCGCTGAGATATAATCAATCCGCTTTTGCTCCGACTCTTTTTTTAGTCCGCTTTTGCTATCAGCCCCTCAGCTCTTCTCTACGTATGATGCCGTAAAATTTACCATGAAGGAGCTTGTCAGCATGTTCTCTTAGTAGAAGCGTATGTCCTGCTTCCTGTGCACGACTTTTGAGCATCAAAGGTTTAAGTGATGTTAGGCCGTGTGTAGTGTCGCTGGAATTAAATGGGAGGCCAAGCTCCTCTGCGGCCCTATCTGCGGCACGGTATAGAAACGCCGCAGCATTGACGACTTCATGTTGATGTACGAGTCGCATCAGAGAATCTGTGCCATTTAGAACTAAGCAGGCTGTAGCCAGAACCATTCTTCGATGAAGACACTCCAAGCTTAACAAGCCTAAACCCGCTTGTCTCGAGGGAGGTATATTCGAGGTACGGAAGATGTGCTTCGGTCAAGTTGCTTCAACTTATCGACGTTCCATTTTACTGCTTCAAACGTTCAGAGCAGTATAGTAACGGCCAGCATATTGGTCGCCTGGATCTTATTCTTTCCAGATAATTCGGAAACCCACATTTTTCTGAGAATTTGACGATAAGTTTTTTCAAGGGCCGTTTTTAACACACGCATATTTTGGGTTTCCGCTTGCGGTATTCCAAGATATGTATATCTTTCTCCATTACCAAGATGTTGAATGGTATTTCCGCCTATGAGTTGAATATCCTGATCGTCACGTGATGATGAAGTTTCTAATCTTTCTCGGTGTAGGTGGGCGCCGGTCCACTTGTCCAGTCCGAAGCTCATGCCAATCGCTTTAGAGTACCTATTTACCGCCTCCGCAAGGATGTTAAGGTCCTCTTTCGAGAAAGCAAAGAGTTTAAGGTCGTCCATGTATAAAAGGTGGTTGACCTTATATTCTCTTCTGTTCGGCGGGCCACATAGGTATCCAGAGCTTTTGCCTCGGAGCACAATAGATAGAGGCAAGAGGGAGATGCAGAAAAGTTTCGGACTTAGAGAGTCTCCTTGGAAGTTCCCCCTCTTATATGTGATATAGCTGGTAGTCACTTGTCTTTTGTCAGATGTTATAAGAAATCTTGTCCGCCACAAGAGCATAAGCTCTTTCATGCATCTCACTATTTTTGGATGCACCTCCAGGCACTCAAGGAGCTTAATAAGTAGCTCATGGTTCGTGTTATCGAATTTTTTATGGTAGTCAATCCAAGCCATGGACCAATTGCGTCGATACCTTATCGAGGCCTGGGTAATACACCTGTCTATTGACAGGTTCTCCTTGCAACCTGCCAGCCCTCTCTTGCATCCACGTTGTTTAACTATTGCTCTCCACATCGGCTCGATAGATGTTAATATCCTCTCTTTGAGGATGCCAGTGAATAGCTTGTAGCTGGTGCTTAAACAAGCTATCGGCCTGTAGTTCTTTTGAAAAGTCTCCGATCTTAGGGATCAATACCGTGCGCCCTTCCACTAGCCACTGCGGGATGGGTTGTTCTCCGTTTAAGAAAGTAGTAAATATACGAGCTAGATGTTGGTGCGTGGATGTGAACTTCTTTCACCAAAAGTTGTTGATTTTATCTGGGAATGTCGCTGAAAAGATTTTAGTTCTAGCGATAACTTTCTTGACTTCTTCAGCAGTAATTAGTGGACACTCTTCCGCTGGATCTTGTCACCTTTGCCTTTGGAAAAACTTACGAAAGAGTGATATATCTGAAGCGTCTTCATTTAGCTGAGAAGTATCTCCATATATATTTTCCTGAATCCACTTTACTCGCCGTTCAAGGCGCTGTTTTGCTGTTGAAAGAGATCTTATTTTTTGCGTCCAGTGCTGCTTGGTGGTCAACAGTTTACACTTGTTCAGCGTGTGATTTGCTTTCCTTAAGTTTCGAGCAAGTGCCTTAACTTTCGGAGTAAATTTTTTATTTGATGTTATGTAGCTAATCACCCACTGAATATTTGATGCATGCCGTCTCACCGTTTCAATTTTGAACTGGAGCTGTGCAATATGCTCGCAAGTCTTACTCGGGCGTACTGAAGTATCGTTACTTCTATTGTCGCTAAGCAGAGAGACCGCCTTCTCGTGAACTACGCAGTTTAGATTCCAGAGATTAACATCTTCGGTGAGCAAGTCGGGGAGAGGAGTATTAGTTTCAGATTATTTGTCCATCCTGAGGAAGACCATTTGGTGGATAGATCTCCTACTTCTCATATTGGCATTATCGGCTATCTGCAAAGGTGGTCTTGCTGGAACGGGTGGTATGTTCGCTGGAGGATGTTGCTCTTCTTCTTGCTGATAAAGAGCTTCATATCCGTTTTTGCACAGAAAGGATACCTGATCTCTCAAATACTGAGGCGTTTGATGAGCATATTCCGGGTGCATGTTGACCCAACAGTCATGTAACCTCTGCCAACAGGTAAGGTTGTCCCTCCTGGGTTGGTCCGACCATTTAAATCGATGTTCTCGCGTTTGTCCGGGGCCATTTCCTGGTGTTCGCCGCGGTTCGGTCTTATTCTCACTCCCAACTGAACCATGGCCTCCATCCGAGAGAGGCCTATTGTGGGTGGCACTGCGCGATACACATGACGTAACTGCATAATTCGTTGCATTGGGGAGTTAGGCCAGTGCAACGTGGCTGACTGCAAGAGCCGGAGCTCTCGGGCGATGGGGTCGCCACATCCCTACGCCATTATTACGCTATGATCCCCGTACGCCATGATTATTATTATTTAGAGTTTCGTTGTCGAATTTATAATTAATAAAATTTGCATTGTCATACTCGAAATCATACTTTTCTTTGTCGTAATTATCTTCTACCAAATTGTCTTCATTATCATTTTCTTCATCTTCGTTGTCTTCTTTTCCATATCCTTCTTCTGCATCTTCTTCTTCTTCTTCTTCTTCTTCTTCTTCTTCTTCTTCTTCTTCTTCTTCTTCTTCTTCTGATACGCTGGAGCTTGACTTATAATTCTCATATTCATCTTCACTGGATTTTTGTATTTCTTCTTCATTAGATTTTCTTTTTTTTTAACTCTTTCTTTTAAATAATTGAAATATTTGGGATCGGAATCTGAATCTTCCATTGTTTGAAGATTTCTTATATTTTCTTTTCTAGGCCTATCTCTCTTTTTAGCTGCAGGAGTAGGGATTACCTTATGTTTATCGAGCGTATCCTTGTATGGTCTAGCTAGCTTTTTGATTTTTAAATATTCTGATTGGAAATAGTCTTCTTCGTTTCTTAGGCTTCCCCTCTTTTTATTTTCAAGAGCAGGGATTGTATTATGTGAGTCGAGCATAGCCTTACGTGATCTACCTCGCTTTTTGATTTATGAATATTCTGATTGGAAATTGTCTTTTTCATTTCTTAAGCTTTCTCTCTTTTTATTTTGAAAAGCAGGGATTGTATTATGTGAGTCGAGTATAGCCTTACGTGATCTACCTCGCTTTTTGATTTCCAAATATGTATTTCCTGATTGTTCTTTTGATTCTTCTTCCTGGAGATTTTCTGCAATGTTTTTATTTTCTTCATCATAATTTTCATATATTTCTGGATTTTGTTTTCTTGATTTACCTCTTGTTAACATAGCATTCCATTTTGATTCTTCTTGTTGATTGGATTTAATTATTTCATTTCTTTCTTCACTGGTGTTTCATTTATGTAAAAGATTTGTAATTATTGAACTCCTTTTCTTGAATATTCTCACATCCGGATTTTGAATGCTTACCTTAAATTCGTTAAATAGATGCTCATAGACAGGATCATCATTTTCCCTTATCGATAATTGTTTTGATTTTTTCTCATTTGTCTTAAAACTTGGATTGTTTTATTTTCCGATTATAGGATTGATTTCATTTTCACAATAAATGCTTTTAAAACTTGAACTTGTGCTTCCACTTAAAGTTGGTTCAACGTTAGTAACATTTATTTTAGTTTCAGTAATTTCGCTCTTCATTTCTTCTTGATTTAATATTTCCTCTGGATTTAATAATAATTCTTCTGGATTTCGTATTTCTTGATTTAATAATTCTTCAGGAGTTCGTATTTCTTAATTTAATACTTCTTCATGATTACGTATTTCTTGATTTAATCATTCTTGAGGATTTCGTACTTCTTGATCTGATAATTCTTCAGGATTTCACATTCACATTCACATTCACATTCACATTCACATTCATCTTACCAGCCTTATAGATTACGTCAAAATCGTACTCTACTCATTTTAATTTCCACCTTGTTACGCGAGAACAAGGATCTTTGCAATTTTGAGACCACACTAATGGCTTATAATCGGTCACTAAGGTGAATTTTCTTTTATATAAATAGGGTCGTCTGGGATTTGGAAAATGTATTCATTGTTAATAATAAGTTTTTCAACATGAGTCTATTCTTCTTGATTTAAATGCTCCAAGCATAATAATTTCTTTATATTTTCGAATTGACTTTCTTCGTTAATATTAAAAATTGGATAATATTGATCTTCTTGATTATGTTGAGTGTAAAAATAGTTAAATGCATGTTCAACTGATTGCTATTCTAGATTTATGTTTTGTTTTTTATTTGAAGTTTGCGTACTATATTCCGGTATTTTAACTTCGTCGAAATCTAAGAGTTCTACTGTAGGGACTGGAATTTCAACTCGATGAGGACGAGTATTTGCAATCTTTAAGTAGGCTATTCCATTATTATTCGTAACTATTGCCTTTCCTAAAAATATGCCACTATTTGGTAACAGTTCAGGAATAAAACCGGTTTCTTTTTCTTTTTTTTTAAATGAACATAAAAATTGAAAATTGTTTTTTCTGGGATGGTTATTAATTCTTGAGCATCAAATGGACAATATTTATCTTTTATTTCTAATTTTCTTTGTCCGTAATTGATCTTTACGTTATTGTTTCTAAAGAATTCTGTTCCTAAAACGCAATCGTCTTCTACTGGAACTTCATTCGGTATTATATTAAAAATTGGAGGAAAACCACAAATATTCATCGTTATTCGTCCTAATGTGAAAACTGGGTGTACATTTATACCTGTGTATCTTAAACAATTTATTCTGTTGATTATTACATTTTATGTGATTACATTTTCTTTTATTAAATTTGGACCGGCTTCGGTATCTATCATCATTCTGGGGAGGGCGTTGAAGTTTTTCTGGGGCATTTTTCGTAGTTCTTGTTGTTGTAGTTGTGGGCTTTGTTGGAAATTATTATTATTAATTCTTTTGTAGCATTTTTTTATAACATGACCTGTCTTTTACAGTAGTTGCAAATAATTATTCCGTTCTGTGCATTATTCTGTTGAGGACGATGAGAGTTTGGCAGGTAGGTATTCGGGCTTCATTCATTCCATTGAGCACCTTCACCTAGATTTTGTGGTCTCCAAGGGGGTCTTTCCTGATTTTCTCTATTTCCCCATGTTTGATTTTGTGCTCCCGAATTGAACTGAGTATTTTTAAATTGATTTCTGTTATTATTCGAATATTGTCCTTGATTATTATTATATGATGTAGCTGATCGCTGATAATTATTTGTAATTGGTCTTACATAGTTTTGAAATTGTCGCGGATTATTGTTTGAAAATTGCCTTTGGTTATTACCTTGAATTGTTATTTGAGTATTATTTGTGTACAGTTTTGGATTTTTCCTTTCGAATTGTCTCTGAGTATTTTGTTTAAATTGATTTTGGGGTCGGTTAGAATTTGATAATTGTTGAATAAGGCTTCTACATGTGGATGTCATGTGTCCAATCTTTCCACAGAATTGACATGATATGATATCTTCGCAAGTGATATTTCTTTATTATTTTGTATTGTATTTACTGTTACTTAATCTGGTTGAGGTTAGTTTGATCTTTTCCTTAGTTCTTTTGTTGCAACAATTGATCTTTCTATTTCTAATGCGCTGTTAATTGTTCCTCAAAATGATAGTGATTTACTTATTCTCGTTTGAAAGTCTGTTCTTAACCCTCTGACAAAACAATCGACTGCATCCTTTTCTAATTTTTCTAAAAAATTATCTCTTATTTTCTTGACTTCTGTTGATGAAATGTGTTTATTTTTTAATCTATACGCGTCGGTGATTTTATCAGAGATTTCT
Source organism: Andricus curvator (assembly GCA_932195095.1). Taxonomy (NCBI): domain Eukaryota; kingdom Metazoa; phylum Arthropoda; class Insecta; order Hymenoptera; family Cynipidae; genus Andricus; species Andricus curvator. The sequence continues at coordinate 63,977 of CAKNYM010043560.1, forward strand.
TTTACTCGAGTTGCATAGGAAAGTACAGTTTCGTTTTCCCATTGATAAATATTACCTCATTCTCCCTGTAACTGATATACTCTTTTTAATGGTGCGTATACCGCTTTTAAACTTCTAAGAAGTTTAACCAAATTCGCTTCTACTTCAATTCCTGGAAGCATTGACCTCGCTTCTTCGCATGCCTCGACAAAATGACTAAAGGGGACGTTATTTGCTCCGTCAAATAATGGTAAGACCTCCAGTGCGTCTCTAAGTGAGACCTGTTGGTTGATAGGTAATTTACTCATGTTTGATATTTCTAAGTTTAGGTCTGATTCTGTGTTTAAATTTAAGGTTATAAGATACTGAATTTCTATTTTTGATGTGAGGGGTTCCTGTTTTGTGTAAGTGTCTGTAAACTGTTGCTTTTGTAATAGATTTGAGTCGTTTAATTCGTCTTTCTGTGGATTTTCAATAGCTGTTGCGTTTACTCTAGTTAGATCGTCGATATTGAAATTTGTGATCGTCACGTCGTTCACGTCTAAGGTATCGTTTTAAAGGTTATTTGAATGAGACGAGATAATTAAACTTTTATCTTTGGAATTTGCCTCAGAATTTGCGCAAATTGTTATGTAGTTTTCGTATGCTGAGTCCAAATCGGGTGCTGAGGTTTTTCTAATGATTTTAGGAAGCTCTTGGTTACGCCCAATTATTTCCGCTAGTTCGGGATTTTGTATTACTTGTTGAGGGGAAATTGGGTTGTGTGATTCAGAGGATTGAATCAACATTTATATTTTTCATTATAATGGGTTAAAATGTATTGTAATTTGAGTTTTTACAAGATTTACGTAGTATACTCGAGTTTTCAGATATTTTTTGTTGGGGGTACATGGCGTAGATATATATAGTATAAATACAATTCTTAAAATTGAAAGTTTTCCTGCATCCTGTTAAGTTCAATGTGCTTTTTATAAAATATTGTATGTTCAAAAGAAAACTTTGCAAGATCAATAAAATGTGACAAATACTTATTTGAGGAAAGGATTTGAATATATTTACTGTTGCTCTATAATAAAGGCAAACTAGAATCTATAGTTCTTTTTATTAATGTATGAAAAAATTCAAGTAAATTTTGTGTAATATTCGCAAAATAATAAAAATTAGATTTAATGTTTTGAAATATAGAAAATAGATTTTATGAAAATTCAATTCTAATTCAGCTCTTTTATTTAAATATAAAAGGTTTAAAATAAATATGATATGGCTTCCGTTTCCTGTACCGAATGGTAAAGTACGCGTTTTTGTTCTGTGCTATCCTTTTTGGTTTTGGCGATGGGCGTAGAGGTGCGATTGAGGTGAAAGGTGGTAAGGAAGGTGAGTGTAGTGAAGGGGTTGTGTGTAATTGTGAGGGGGACTGTTTTATAAGGTTTAAAGGGTTAGGAGGAAAGTTGAAAGTGCTAATATGGAGATTAGTTGCCGAGGACGGAAAAGTGAGAGGAAATATAGGGGACAGCAGATCCGTAAGGTAGGCCAGCATGTATGTAATGAGGAGCCCAGTGGGGTACTGCAGAGGGCAGTAGGGGGGCAACAACCCCGGTGCTGATAACTTCACGGAGGCCGGCGAAATAGGGAGGGGTGAAAGTGATGCCGGAGATAGTACCGATGATGGCGAGGTTCAGTTAACTACGCCCGGGAACTTGGGGTGGGGAGAGAAAGAAGGGGAACTAGGTGAAAGGAGAACTCGAGCTAGGCCGTCAAATCGGAAACTGCTTAATAGATCCAGAAGACAGTGAAAGATTAAGGGAAGAAGAGGGTAATGAGCAGGTAGGTGAGAAGTTTCGGAAAAATTTTTATAAAAAGTCTCCACCGGAGAGGAATAAGGCAAAAGGGAAAGTCGATCTAGAGAGCTTGGAAAATCTCATTCAAGGCTTTAGAGAGGAAACGAACCGAATTCTGAATGGCATGCAAAAGCGAGGGGATGAGGTTTGTGACGAAATGAGGAAAAGTAGAGAGAAGTGGGAAGAATTGGATCTGATGTGGCGGCAAGAAAAAGATAAGGTTTGGAAGCAGTTGGAGGATATCGAGAAAAAGCAAAGGATGAGTGAGAAAGAGAGAAAATCTGATATGGAGAAGTTGGAAGAAAGAGTGAGAAAGCTAGAATGTAAGTCTAAGAATATAAAGAAAGGGTATTAAGGGGTAAGAGAAGGAGAGAGAATAAAATAAGTGAATGAGAACGTTATCCTAGAAAATGCGAGAATGAAATCAAGATTGAGAATGTTGGAAAGGAAAATGGAAGTAGAAAAGAAGATGAAACGAAGTAGAAATATAGTGATTATAGGAATGAAAGTGGATAGGAAGAGTAGAAGTGGAAAAATTGACGAGGGGAATTCGGGCGAAAGTGCAAAAGTGCACGTGGATGAGGTAAATTGAATGGGAAGGAAGAATGAAGTGATGGTAGCGTTTTGGAACGTATCAGGGCTAATGAATAAAGATGAGGATTCTGGGAAGAGGTGAAGAAATGGGATGTAGTGATGTTGAGTAAAACCTGGGTAGATGAGAAGGATTGGAGGAGAGTGAAGAGGAAGTTACCTAAGGGATATATGTGGCAGATGCAAGAGCCAAAGAAAGAGAAGATAAAGTGAAGAAAGAAATGGAGTATGGTGCCAGGAGTGAGGAATGAATTGGTGGGAGAAAAGAGAATAGAAATGGGATTTCAGGGAAGACAGGTGAAGATAGTTTGTGTTTACAGGAGACGGGCAAAAGAAAAAGGTTAGAGTGTGATTAGAAAATTGGTGGCGAAAAAGGATGACGAATTGATGTTAATAGGAGGTGATCTGAATGCTTGGACGAGGGAGCAGAGAGGGGAAATATGAGATGAAGAGAGTGAAAGAGGTGGGAAAAGATTATGGAGTCAAAACAAAATAAATGGTATAGATTGGTTAAGATGGAAGGGGTCCCAGAATATTTAGGGAAGTTGAAAAAGGAGTGCAGGTGGTCCAGGATAGTACGTTTCAGAATTCAAAAAGATTTAAAAAGATTTTAGATTTTAAAGAATGGTTTAAATATGTATCTATCACTATAAATTTAATGTAAAGAAAACATTCTTATTTGAAAGCATAAACAGAGCGAGATAAAAGATTCTCATCATATGAAGCGCGAACGAAAAATGGCAAACATGATTGTTTGAAATACTGCACTTCAGAATGAAACGGTCTCAAACATTTAAGCGCGAAAAGAAAACGGCAGACATCTTTACTTTAGTTTCGATGTTTATGAGAAAACGAACTTTAAATTCCAATCATGAAAAATTACAATTTCTTTTAAATAACACATGACGGCAAGTAAAACTTAAATTCTAATAACAAATAAATAAATAATTCATTAAAATCAATCGCGAGATAAAATAATAAAAGAAGAAATCATAATCATTAACAAAAAATGGCCGACCTTACATAATATATCTATAGACGCCGAGACGAAACTAAAAACCGGCACCCACCTGATTCTAAATCCGCGCGTGTAGGCTTGAAAGTCCTCTTTATGATTTTCCTTGGATTTCAAATATAACCAATTAACTTCGGTGATTCCAGGGTTCTCGTTTTTAGTTAAAGTTATAATAAAACACCTGAGTGTCACTCAACTAATGCTCTCCATTCAGAAGTTGCACAAGAACTGCGTAACGGGAAAACGATACCCAGCGTCCACAGGAAAAAGTCCCAAAAGGACATTGAGGCCCGATCTAGTGGTTCGGCGAGGAGTCTCATACTGCGGACTCTATGGTACATACTCAGTATGTGTGGTAAGCAGTGAGGTAACAGCTGCAGTTGTTTGATAATCATAGAGGCATAACAGAATGTCCCAGTGCTAGAGAGTCTCACTGAGTATTCGGAGTTTGAGTTCAAAGTTATTTATTCAACTTTATAACATTGTTCAATCCAGCAGATTCTTCTTCTCGGTCCAACGATATAGCACTTGAGAATCTGGCAAGTGACAGCACCTAACGTCCCGGACCTAACCTTACAATATTCTCATACCTAGATCACAGGTCGACCAGGATTCATATTATATCAAAAAAAGAATGTTTCGAAAGTAATCCTGAAAGGTTAATTAAATTGTTCTTAAAACTACCTTATGTACTAAATGTGAGATTCCCGTGCAACGTGAGTCGAGTGGATCAGCGTGAGTATTTTGTTTTTTACATCTTTAAAAAAAAGAATCACACACATTTCAAAAAATTTCTAAAAACTCCGAGAAAAAATCCAAAATATCTTGAGGAAATTCTTGTAATTTTTGAGAATTTTTTCAATGTTTAAGAAAAATTCGGGCCAGTTAAAATGATATTTAGGACTTTTAGAAGTGTTGAAGTGATTAAAAATATTTTTAAACTTAAAAATATTTTCTATTATTTATAAAATATTGATAAAAAACAACGAATTTTCAAGAAATAGTTCAATTTTCTATTAAAAAAAATTAATTTTCAACTAAAAAGTTTTATTTTAAACCAATAAAAAAACAAATGGAAAAGTTCAATTTTCAATCAAAAAATAGTTGAATTTTCAATACAAAAGAGGAATTTTCAAAAAAGAAGGTTTATTTTCTACCAAAAAAAAGGAATTAAAAAAACATATAGTTCAATTTTTAACCAAAAAAACACTAATTTTCAATATAATTGTTTAATTTCCACCATTTTTCGCGGCAGTATACCAAAGGTATTATTAAGAATTTGATTGATAGTCTTTGAAATCAATCTTTGAATAAAAAAAAAACTTCTCCAGATCACTCAGGTTTTTATAAAATGAATAATAAATCATTTATTCAGTTATAATTAGCCTTTCGAACGAACTGTGCTTCAATCAATTTTGCCAATTTCAACAAACGATTTTTTTTTTTTTTAGGAAAATGAAAAAATTTTCTTAAGGTTTTACGATTTCTGGGAACCCTTGGAATTATTTTTTATTTATTTTTTTAATTATATTTAAAAATAGCTTCAAAAATATTTCAAAACATTTCAATGTTTAATAGATTTTACGATTTTAAAAAAAAATTCCGCAATTTTGCAGTTACAAAATTTAAAAAAACAATTGAGTAACTTTAAGAGACATTTAGAAGTGTTGAAAAGATCCGTAAATAATTTTAAACGTGAAAAGATTTCAAACAAATTAAAACAAAATGTAGATTTTTAAAGACTTCGAACAAAAAATTTAAAAACTTTTTAAGAATTTTGAATGGTTTCAAGAGAATATTCTTAAGCATCATAGAAAAATTTGAAAGGATTTTTTATTTTTAAAAATTAATTCTTAGTAAAAATTTAAAAAGATTTTAAATGAGAGTAGTTACATTTTCAACCAAAAAATAATTAATTTTCAAAAAATAGTTAAATTTTCGATACGAGAGATAAATTTTCAAACAAAAAGATTTATTTTCTTCCAAAAAACAACGAATTAAGAAAAAATGTTATATTTTCAACCAAAAAGCATTAAAAACTTTACCAGGAATCTTAAGAAAAAATTTGTATATTCTTGAAACCCTTCAAAAGTCTTAAAAATGTTCCAAACTTTTCAAAAATCTATATTTCCTTTTAAATCTTCTTAATATTTAAATCATTTTTAACAGTTTCTAAACTATGTTTCAAATGAATTCGAATTTTTCCTGATTTTTTTTTAATTGTGCAAAATTATTAAAATTGCCTCAAAATCTTCCAGATTTTTTAATGAAAATTTCTTAATCAAAGTGCCCCCAATGCACCTAGCCAGTTTCCTTTTTAAAATAGACAATAGAAGCAAAATTACCCACTCTGATCTTCTCTACCGACATTATCAAACTGGAAAAATGCCGCCCTGCTTGACCACTCAAGTAGGAGCGTCTATCATCTATTTCAGTTCGTAAGCTGGCTAGGTGCATTAAGGGCATGTGAGACATTTTAAAATACGAATTACCGACCTTCCCATGTTATTTTTTCCGCCACTTTAAAAAGAGGGAAATTGAAATATCGTGCTAATTTTTTTTTAAATGATAGGTAATATTATGGGGCAGGTCTGTCTGGTCAATTCAAGTTGCTATATTGTTGCTAAATATATATTTTTAATATTTGTAATGTTCACCTACAAGCTCTTGTATTTCAAATTATTTAAATATGGCGGCTGATCACATCGTATTTTCTTTTGCCAATTACAAGTGTCTGGTGCATTTTCACTTCACCGAAAAAGAAGAAATTAGCAATGCAGTATGTATAAATGATATAAAAATTGGCGAAATATTATTTCTGATTGAAATGCAATCATTAAAACGTAGTGCAGGAGCGAGGTGATGGATAGCAGAAGTGTTTGTCTCTTAGCGCGAAAAGCATTTCAAAATATAGAGGGCTCTGTATTTGGAAAATGCAGACAGCGATACGTTGCACTTGCGGTTGTTAGCAGAAGCTTAGTGACCAGTCTCTAGAGACAGCGTCGGTAACGGCGAAATCGTTTAAAGATCTCAGTAATTTCCGACATGACTATTGAAAAATAATGAAATTATTTGTGTTGATAAATATTAAATTGTTCGCAGTTGTTAAATTTATATAGTAGAATTGCATGATATTTAAAAATTGAAGTAGATCAATTCATTATGAAGTTGTTGGCCAGGCTGGTTTGAAAAGAAATATTTGTAATAAAAATTATTCAAACTATTTTTTATAAATGTCCAAAAAACGCTTTTCGAGCTACAGGGCAAGTCCCCCCCCCCCCAAGTTTCCATTTTCGGAGATTAAAAATCTCTAATTTTTTTGTCGAAATTCGAATAATTAACATGTGCCACCGGGCACTTCAAAATCCCATTTAATTAACATGGGGAAATTTTGGATTTTCGAACAATTGAACTCATATTTCAGGGTTTGATCGAAACGTGCCAACTTTCTTAGGGATTAAAGAGGAGTACCTATGAAATAAAACCATACTAATAACTTTCATTTTTACCCCCCCCCCCCCATACACACACAGCGCCCCAAATATGGCCCAAAAATCAAAAAACTACATTTTCACGTATTATTGTTACTTTTTAGCATTTTCGTTCGTCTTTTTCATACAAATAATTACCAGTGGACAATTTGAATGTTTCCCATGACTTTTTAAACAATTTTGAATTGTTTAAACAAATTTAACTAATTGAAACAATTATTTATTCCCCAAAAATGTAAAAATAGTCGTATTTTTTTATTGAAATGTAATAATTCGTCATTGTTTGGAGTAGTAATTTTTTTTAAAAACATCATGTAATTACTTGAACAATTACTTATTGTTTATTCTCAAAATTTCGAAAAATTGCCCCAGAGATGTCCAGTTTTTTCTCAAATTGGTATCCTATGCTACTTTTTGTTGAATAATAATTATATAGTTTTGATACATATATTTTAATGTTTATTAAATTCCTATTTGTTTAAACAATTTTGATTTGCTTAAGCAGTTTTTTTTCGATAACTTAAAAAAAATCAAATAAAATCAAATACATATAATTATTTTTCTGACTGTTTAGTATATGGAAAGAATATATTAACCATTTTTAATTGTTTAAACAAATATAATTCGTTCAAACAATTATTTTTCCAAACATATTTTTTAAATCGTATTTTCTGAATTTAGCATAATATTGAATGATTCCGAGGAGTAGTAAATGATGAAATGAAATGAAATGAATTGATATGTATCAAAATTATATAAGTATTCAACAGAAAGTAGCATAGGATACCAACTTGAGAAAAAAGTGGACATCTCTGGGTCAATTTTTAGAAATTTTGAGAATAAACAATGAGTAACTGTTTAAATAATTACATAGTTTTTTTTTTAAATTATTACTCTAAAAAATGACAAACTATTAAATTTCAATCAGAAAATACAATTATTTTCTAAATTTTTTGGGAATAAGTAATTGTTTAAATAAGCTACATTTGTTTCAACAATTAAAAATTGTTTAAAAAGTCATGGGAAATATTCAAATTGTCCATTTGTAATTATTTGTATGAAAAAACGACGGAAATTGCTAAAAAGTAACAATAATACGTAAAAATGTAGTTTTTTAATTTTTAGGTCGTATTTGGGGCGCTGTGGGGGTGTTAGTATGGTTTTATTTCATAGGTACTCCTCTTTAATCCCTAAGAAAGTTGGCACGTTTCGATCAAACCCTGAAGTATGAGTTCAATTTTTCGAAAATTCAAATTTTCCCCATGTTAATTAAATGGGAGTTTGAAGTGCCTGGTGGCACGTGTTAATATTCGAGTTTCGAAGAAAAAAAAATAGGGATTTTTTTTCTTCGGAAATGGAAATTTTGGGTTAAAAATTGTTGTTTGTCTCTGATGAAGAAAATGAATAGAAAACGTACAATAACTCTTTTTAATAGTATTCGAATGAGAAGATTGTATACTTTTATGAAAATATAACTTGGGGAAAAACAGGATGATTCAAAGAATCAGATTGTTCGAAGAAAATGGAAATTCTTCTGCTCAAATTCTAGCATGTGATTTGCTATTAGAACATTAAGAATACTCTTGAACTTCCGATAACATGAATTTGCCGCCATACGGCAAGAGTGGGGTTCCACGACCAATCACATCCAAGCGTCTGCTTTGAAATTTCTCCTAACGGAAAATGACCGATTGGCCGGTCAGCATTGTCTGGCATTGTGTATTCTTAGATCATGTGGCATTGTCTGTTTGTCAACAAAGCTGACAAATCTTTCGATTAAATTAAATCCACTGCGTAGGTACTTTTCCTTGCTTAGTATTGTACCTTCAACTCCATGTAGAGCTTAGATCATGAGCTGTTATTTGACATACACGTATGGCGCGACTCTAATATCACACTAACTGGTCGCATCTGACCATTTGTGACAATTACTGACTTTTTTTTAGTGGGGATTCATCCTTTTGGCTTATAAATTCATATTGTTTGGTTATAAATAAAACTTTGGTTGAAAAATGTGACTGGAAAACCTTTCTTGGTTGGAAATTCAACTATTTTGTTGAAAGGTCATCTACTATTTTGTTAAAAATGCAATATTTTTACTTGAAATGTTCAGAATTGAAAGCGTTTCAAATTTAATCATACAAAAAGGTGTTTTGTCCGGAATTGCAAACATTTCAGCCCCTGATACTTAAAATTGCGTATAACATATTACCGAATTTGAAAATTCCCGACAGAAAATTGCCGAATTATAAAATACCCGAATTACAAAGTTCCCGAATATAAACAATTAAAATATTTGTTATAAAATAAATTAAGTGTAATATATTTTTGATTGTAATAATTTAATTAATTTTATAAATGAATAAAAATTTTAATTGGTGCAATTCGGATATTTTCTAGTACGGATATTCAATAATTCAGCAATTTTTTGTCGAGAATTTTATTTTTCGGAAATGTTCAAATCCGGGAATTTTATCATTCGGAAATTATACAGCGTCGGGAATTTTATTTTTCGGGACTTTTCAGTCGTCCCTAAAAATTCTCTTATTTTCAATTCTAGACTTTCCAAATTGAATAAATTTCAAATGTAAATCATCAAAATTATATACATTTTTAATTTTAACTTGTCAAAATTAAAAACTCTTCAATTTCTAAGATTTAGAATTAAAAATTCTTCAATTTTCGCAATTTGTAATTTTTCTATTTTGAAGATTTACAATTGAAAACTCTTGAATTTTAGAGATGTGTAAATAAAAATTCTTCAGTTTTGATGATTTTAGAAGTAAAAACTCAAGTTTTCAATTATAAATCTTCTAAATTCAAGAAATCCCAAATTTAAAGCATTGAAATTATAAAATGTTTGATTGTAAAACTTGAGACTCGATAATTTTTCATTATAAAGTTTCAAAATTACAATGCTCTTTAGTTTTAGCAATTTCAAATTCAAAGCTTGGATTATGATGATTTTGAAGCTCAAAAGTCAAGAGGTTTCAATTTAAAATCTTCCAAATTGATGAAATTTCAAATTTAAATCAACAAAATTACAGAAGTGTTAATTTTAAAACTTCAAACTTGCATGACTTTCAATTGTAAATTCTTAAAATTAAAAACTGTTTAATAGAATAGTTCAGTTTTGAAGATTTACAATGAAAAATTCTTCAAATTTAACGATTGCAATTTGAAATAGTTTATTTTTTATGATTTCAATTTGAAATATATTCAGTTCGACAGTTACAATGTAAAATTCTCGTGTTTTGAATATATAGAATTGCAAACTATTCAATTTTCAAGATTTATATTTTACATTTTTTTATTCTAAATTTAAAAAATTAAAAACTCTTTAATGTCAAAGATTTACGATTCAAAGTTCTACAATATTAGAGTTAGAATTGAAAATTCTTGAATTTAAAAAATATAGAATTGCACATTATTCAAGTTTTAAGATTTCTATTTTAATAGTTTATAATTTGGAACATTTTTTTCTGAATAGTTCAATTTTGTAGATTTGCAATTGAAAATTCTTCAATTTTTATTATTTAGAAAGTCAAAAGTAAAGCTTCCCATTATAAATTTTCCAAATTAAAGAAATTTCAAATATAAAGCATTGAAATTACAGAATTTTTAATTGTAAATAAAGGATAAATCCACGTTATAATTTGCAATGCTCTAAATAGTCTAAATTGAAGAATGAATCAAATTTGTATTTTTCAAAATTATATAATTTTAATCATTTTCAAGCAAGAAATATGAAAATCTACATTTTTTTTTAAATTTTTGAAATCGTTCCAAATTTTAAGTCATTTTCAAAATTGGGTAAAAACTTCTACATATCTTTTAAAATAAAAATCGAATCTCTTAAAAACTTCTAAATATCTATCCAACTTATTCGATGTAAAAAAAAATTTCAATGTTAAGTATATATCAAATTTCTTCAATTTCACACACAATTTAAAAATGTTTAAAATAAAACGATTTAAATTGTAAAGTTCAAAGTTAACCCTTTCAAATTTTAAGAATTTAAGGCCTTCTATAATTTCTTCTTTGAAATGAATAGTAAAGATTGCTACTAATTAAATAATGGGGGTTTTCCAAAAAATTTGAAATTGCATGGTTTAAAAATTGAATGTTTTAGAGTGAAACAATATTCGATTACAATTTGAAATTGAATAAAAGCTCTTAATTTTGGATCAATTATTTTGAAGTTATTTCAAAATTGAGAATATTCCATAAAATAACTCGGGCGTTTATATTTCTTCAAATACTAAGGATTTCGAACAGTTAAATTTGACACGTGAAAATTTGTCTTGTAAAATCAATTTTTGTCCTCTCTTTAATACTCAAAGTATATTTCAATTCAAACTTTTGCCAGTAAATTAATATATACGGTTGATCAAATAAAAAGTTTTTTTATCCAAAAATTACAATTTTTCATTCTTGAAAACAGCAATTTCAAATTCTTTACATTCAATACGTACGCTTGAAAATTGAATTTTTCCAATGTAAATCATTTCAGTCGTCTCTAAAAAATTCTCTTATTTTCAATTTTAGACCTTTCAAATTGAATGAATTTAAAATGTAAATCATCAAAATTATATACATTTTTTATTTTAACTTGCCAAAATTAAAAACTCTTTAATTTCTAAGATTTAAAATGAAAAATTCTTCAAATTTCGTGATTTGTAATTTTTAATTCTTCAATTTTGAAGATTTACAATTGAAAACTCTTGAACTTTAGAGATATGTAAATAAAAATTCTTAAATTTTGATGATTTTGGATGTCAAAACTCAAGTTTTCAATTATAAATCTTCTAAATTCAAGAAATTCCGAATGAAATGTATATCATCAAAATTACGGAATTTTTAATTTTAAAACTTAAAACTTGTATAACTTTCAATGGAAAATTTTTAAATTTTAAAACTGTTCAATAGAATAGTTCAATTTTGAAGATTTTGAATGAAAAATTCTTTAATTTGAACGATTTGCAATTTGAAATTCTTTAAATTCAAATTTTTGCAATTGGAGACTCTTTAACATTTAATGTGTATAATAGAAAATTGAGAAATTTTGAATGCTTTTTGTTTGGAATAGTTTATTTTTGAAGATTTACATTAGAAATACATTCACAAGGGGAGGGCACGACCTTGGGAATTTATTTTGGGATGAGACTTC
>CAKNYM010043561.1:1980-17838 GCA_932195095.1 Andricus curvator
TGGCGATATAATTTGAGGAAAATTAAGAGAAGAAGCGATTTCTTTCTTCCTTTAAATGTCCACACTAGGCATTTGTTTATATAATTTGTTTATAAAATTATTGAAAAATACCGAAATATAATTTTCCATAATCAAACATCACTGGAAATATAATTTGAGAAAAAGTAAGTGAAAAAATGATTTTTTTATGCCTTTAAATGTCCACACTAGGCTTTTGTTTATATAATTTGTTTATAAAATTATTTAAAAATATTGGATGTCAAATTTTTATCTTAAAATATTATTTTTTCGATGGAAGCAAGTAATTTTAACGCAAAAATTTACTTTGCAAACGAAGAATCCATACAGTAGACTATTTGTTAAGTTAATTTGTTCATAACAATCAACTTAACAATGCATTATTTTTTTTTGCTTTCAGCTACCCCCGTGCATAAAGTCTCGGAATGCTGATCATAGAAAAAAAATTTTCACCAAGATAAACAAAAAAAACGAAAAAGTCGACTTTTTATTCACTCTTTGCATTAACATAAAAGTTTAAACAAAAAAAAAATTCAAAAATTAGACGACATAAATCTCTTCAAAATTTGATGCTCAATTTTTCTGAAGAAAAAAATCCAAAATCGGTTCAGAATTGCCAGCTACAAGTTATTTTGAACCTCGTTTTTTGATTTCATCCCACTGTGCCCCCCCACCCCGTGACAGAAGTTTTCGTGGGACTGACGTTAGAGCTGGACTCTCCACTATACGGTGAATCACTACTTGACTTGGACATGATTTCAACTCGCAAAACAAATTTCGCGCATAAAGGTGGTAGTTGGGTGTACAATCTAAACATGAACAATACAAACAATAAAGTAGCCTCGGACTGGACTGAAACTTTGATTGACTAAATGCATACACACGGTAAACGTAAAGTTTGAGTTTCAGGCGATGAATGGAGACTGGGTGTTTGGAATGCTAGAGGAGTGAATGATCTTAAAGTAAGAGAACTACGAGAAACTATGCATGCTAGGAAACTAGATATTTTATGTGTACCTGAGACAAAGAAAAAGGGATGCGAAAGTACAAACATAGAAAATGGGGTGTTGAAAAGCGGTTTTGAAATATGGTTAGGAGTAGATAGGGAATCACATGGTAGTCAAGGGGTCGGTGTGATTGTGAATGAAAAAGCAAGATATATGTTCCAAAAACGACTTAAATACTTCTTTTCTCCCCTTTTCAGATAGTTGGAAAAAAATCTTTCTGATTGTAGGATTTATTATAAAGATACGGAAATATACGCTAAAGTAAAGGAATTACCTTCTTCATTTTAAATCAAATACAACTTTAGTCATTTTTATCTGAAGAAGATTGAACATAACATATGGTCGTTGCGAACTTTTGGGTTTCTATTATACGATGAACAGAAACGAGCGTGAAGCGCGAGGTTCACATGATGATCAAACGAAATATCGAGCGCGAAGCGCGAGTGTCGTGATGAGAATGTGTTCCTTAAGGTCGATAGAACCTTAAGTAAATTAGTTCTTCTTTTTATGTAAAACTGACATAATTAAACCAAAAGCAGGTCATAACGATGAAGCTTTAAGAGAGTATTAGCCCGCGAAGCGCGCACTAGCGAGGACACGAAGTGTGAAAACCTAGACGACAAATGTGTCCGAGCGCGCAGCGCGAGGTCAATACATTATCGAGCGCGAAGCGCGAGATAAACATATAATCGAGCGCGAAGCGCGAGATCCAAAAGGTGCGCGCCCTAGGCGCGCTGAAACTTGCGAGCGAAGCGAGCCGCGCGCGGAGCGCGCTATGAGAATGTGCCCGCGAAGCGGGCAGATTTTTTTGTTGAAAATTCAGCTATTTAGTTGAAAGTGGAACTACTTTGTTAAAAATTTATTTATTTGGTTGATGATTCATCATTTTAGTGGAAACCCCTTTTTTTCGTTTAAAATTTTATTATTTTGTTGAAAATTATGTTTTCTAGATAAAAATTAATTGTTTCAACTGAAAACTTAACTCGTACATGTTTGGTTCATAATTTATCTTTTCAAGTTGAAAATTCAAATATTTGGTTTAAAATTCCTGTCTTTTATTGAAAATTCGAATTTTTTGGGAGAATATTTACTCTGCTTGGTGACTAATTCATCTTTTTGGTTAGAAATTCTTTTAAAAATTCAAACATTTGGTTGAAAATTCATATACTCTGTAAAAAATTCATCTATTTTGGTAGAAAATTCATCTTATTGGTTGAAAATGAGTTTTTTCTTATTTAGAATTAATTCTTTAACTGGAAATGGAACTGTTGCATTTTTTGTCGAAATTTTATATCTTTTGATAGAAATTTAATCTTCTTGGTTAAAAATGATACTATTTCGTTGAAAACTTACTTTAATTTTACTGAAAATTATTTTTTTACTGAAAATTTAATTATTCTATTTTTAGTTGAAAAATTAACTATTTGTTAGAAATCCGTCTTTTTTGGTAAAAGAGTACTCTCATTAGTTGAAATTTCATCTTTTTGGTTAAAAATTAATTCCTTTGGCTGAAAATTTAACGGTTTTTTTTTTAATTCGTTATTTTTTTGATTGAAAATTTATTTTATTAACTGCAAATTATCCTACTTTATTTTTTGTAGGAAATTTATCTTTTTAGTTTAAAATTCATGTCTTCGGTTGAAAATTAATTTTTTTTTTAGATGAAGATTCATCATTTTAGTTGAAAATTCACTTTAACTATTGAATTTTTTGTGGAAAATTTACCTTTTTTGATAAAAATGTAATCTTTTTCATTATAAAATTATCTGTTTGGTAAAAAATTTAACTATTTTATTTTTTGTTAAGAATTCATTTCTCTCATTGAAAAAAAACTAGTTGGAAATTCTTTTTTTTTTTTGATAGAAAATTCATCTTTTGTATTGAAAAATCTACAATTTAGTCAAAATTTCATATTTTTGGTTAAAAATTCATCATTGTGATTCAAAATTAATTTCGTTGTTTAAAAATTCGTTTCTTTTTAGTTGAAAATTAATTTTTTAAAGTGAAGATATAAATATTCTATTTTCGCTTGAAAATTCATATTTTTAGTTGAAAATGAATTAATTTGGCTGAAAACTCGTTTTTTTTTTAATTTTACATTTTTAGCTGCAAATTGAAATATTATATTTTTGGTTTGTAAATTGATGTTTTTTAGTTTCAAATTGAATTATTTTTTTGAGAATTCATTTGTTTGGTTAAACATTTATTTTTCT
This sequence comes from Andricus curvator, assembly GCA_932195095.1. NCBI lineage: Eukaryota > Metazoa > Arthropoda > Insecta > Hymenoptera > Cynipidae > Andricus > Andricus curvator. The sequence continues at coordinate 5,219 of CAKNYM010043561.1, forward strand.
GACATTTTAGCTATTCTAATTATGGTTGGAAATTTATTCTTTTTTAGTTGAAAAGTCATGTACTTTGTTGAAAAGGAGTCTTGTTTGGTAGAGAATTAATCTTTTGGGTTGACAATGCAACTATTTGGTTACAAATTTATATTCTTGGTTGAAGATTCATCATTTTAGTTAAAAATTCATTTCTTTGGTTGAAAATTTATCTTTTTGACTTGAAAACACAACTAAAAAGTGTTTAAAATATATTTTGGAACCGAATTTTTTTGCATTAACATCATTAATTTTCTAGGTGTATGATTGGTTTTATACCTAGAAGAATTTAGAAATTGGGATATTGTAGTAACCCTGAATAAGGCACTGTTTAATGCGAATAATATGTTTTCTATTATTTGGACTTCTTTTATCATTCAAATTTAGCACTCTTTCCAATTTGAAGCGATACATTTTCCCGCGAAATTTAAATCATGTAATTATTATTAATAAAAGTAGAAAATACGATTTTTTAAATCCTAATTCAAAATGCTCATAAAATGCTCAAAAGATGTTATTTGAACGTTTCAAAAACTGTCCAGGTCGGATCAAATAATGTTCTGAAAACGTTTCATGTTCCAAATAAGTCCTTAAAACGTTTCTGGAACATTGCATGTTTAAGGAGCGTTATTTGTGCTGACTTCGGACGTTTTTTAGCCGTTCTAATGATGTTCTTTAACGTTTGTGCCCACTGGGTTACCTGCAACTTTTCGTAGCCCCATAGTTTTTTCTGTACTCGGAGACACCTGTTGAAATCAAAATTTAAAAAAATGTAATATTTCTTCTTCGGATTTGGAACCGAATTGAGATGATTGTTGCTCTCCAGGAAGAATAAATATTTTCCAATGCATTGTTGGACTTTCCTAACGTAGAAACTCTTAAAAAACAAGTAGATGAGAAAGTAGATTGTCTTAAGGAAAACATGTCATGTCCCTGACAAAATGACACTACAAATAGTGAATCAGTTTGGCCTGGTCGTAGCCTAAATTCGACGAACAATACCAGTCTTTTCAAGAAACAATGTGTCATCGATCGCATTTGAAGTGCCAATTACTTTCACCAGTTGTACGGCACCTTTTAATGAACAACGTAGCTATATACTTAACAAGGGATACATTGTTACCTCTATGAAAGTTCCCAAAGTCCTTATTCCTAAAGTGCTTCCCGCGAGCTTTAAGTTATATTAATCTTAATATTGCATCTTCACTTCATTAAAACTTCCAAATTAAGTATCCTATATGAAGGGTGCATGACATAGCAGAATTTAAATTGTCCAAATTATTGTAAAAACATAATAGTAGACTGGATACTTTTTCCAGTGAGACCGTTTCTCTGAGAGGAACTAGAAAGCACTGAGAAAAATGGATTATACCCGGTAATAAAAAATATGTTACCGGATATAATCTTGGACTATTAACTATGGGACAGCGATCCAGATTATTAGAACTACAATCTATAGATATTAGGAAATGGATATTACAGGATAATATCTTGGATTATTAAACTTTATAATCTGAGATAATAAAATCTATAATCCAAGATTTTAAAATCTAATATCCATATTAGAATCCTGGTCCATTAGATAACCTCAAATATATATAATAATTTTTGCAAACGTTTTTATAAACCTATACAAAATTTTGATAGACGAGCTCGGAAGTAGAACTGGAAATAAATTTCAATTTTTTAAACAAACAATAAGAAGAAAAGTGGCTATCATGAGACTACAAAAACGAAAGTAAAGGAGGCTAAGTTTCTGCACTTGTACAAGTGGCAGTGATGTGTAATGAAAAGAAATATAAACTTACCCATTTTAAAAATCTAAATCACGTGTGATTTAGCACTAGTAATAATTTTGTATCTTAATTATTATTTGTTTCAATGCGAACGGATGCATATGACACGCGCCACGATGCGACGTACCATCTGAGACTATACACAGACGCCTGGATATTTTAAAATCTGAGATGTTACAATGTAATGCCTGAAGATCATAAGAATTTAACATCTAGAGATTATATTTGGTAACATCTTCATATATTGGAAAAATATTATAGATTATACGCGTTAATATACTTTTCTATACGGTGTATTATTCTTTAATTCTATTATCCAGTTCGTATAATCCATTTTTCTCAGTAAGGATAGGGAAAAATATGAGAGAAAAGAAATTTGCTCATGACCCTTTACATTGAATATGAATCGTATTGAGTTTAACAGCTTCTTCAGTTTTCGATTAAACCCATCAGTCAAGTGATTATAAGCTGCACAACAATAATCAAAGTGAGGTACTATGAGGGAGGAGACCAACTTTGCTCTTAGATCAGCGAATAAAGAATGTTTGTCGAATTGTAATTGTTTCAAAGTAGCCTAAACTCGTGCAAAAATGTTATCTTCCCGATTCCTAGACAATGTTCGAGTCAGGATTAATCCCAAGTTCTTAGCATTCTCAACAAAAACAATAATCGTATCCTGAAGCTTGACCGGAGAAAGAGAGGTCATATGCAGACCATTCACATACCTTTAACTATAAACAATTAGAGCTTTGGTCTTTTCATGGTTGATTTTAAGCTTTTTTCTCTGACCGTTCACATAGCGCCCTTACATCTCCATTTACTAGAACTAGATGAATATTTTTATTGATTTTATCGGGAATACACTGGATGTGGAGATCAACCACAAAAAGCATATGAAGTGTGTACTTGATAGCAGATCCAATATCATTTGTGAAAAGTATAAATAGCAAAATCCTGAGGACTGACCACTGTGGAACACCAGTGGTAATATTACCTCATTCCGATTTCTCACAACTTAATGCGATAATGGATTGTTGACTGTTAGAGAGATATAATGACAACCACCAAAAATCCATAATTCTTCAGTTTTAATAAAAGAGGCATATGGGGACCCATATCGAATGCCTTCCTAAAATCAAATATAATAAAACAAAAATTTTTATTGTTCCAAACCAATCAGTGAAGAAAAGGTATGTCTTCTTCTTTTGTCCCATTTAAATGCACTAAACGAATCTGTTCAGGAGAAAATGGAAATAAAATATTGTTATAATTAAAAATTAGATGACGTCGAACATCAATTCCTAACTGTTCATAGACATTTGATAAACAAATCAGAAATGAAGCGCAATGACCTTCTGCTGGGATAGTTTGTACTGTAACATCAATCGTGTATCATCTAAACAAATGTAATAAATAAATTCATTGTTTGGCCATGGTTTATTTGTCAACAGATTGTTGACTGTTAGAGAGATATAATTACAACCGCCTGAGTACTGAAGCAGAAAATCCATAATTCTTTAGTTTTAATGAAAGAGGCATATGAGAAACCATATCGAATGCCTCAATAAAATCAAATAGGACCATCATGTTACCATTCGGTTTTCAGTGCCTCTTCGAATGGCTGTAAATTTCGCTACTGCCAAACTACGTCTAAACGGATGAATTGTTGAACGTAATATTTTAACCGCATAATCTGAAGGCAATGATACCGGTTTGTTCAGAAAGATTTTTCCTGAAAATGTTCTTGTTGTTAATGTATAGAATTCCTGAAAATAAAACAAGAATCCAACGATCAAATTTAGACAACCACCACATCCAGTCCACATCCAGGGACGTTCATGTCGAGGGAAAAACTTATAAAAAATTATGTCCAGCAGTCTTTGTGCAATAAAACAAAAGTTTTAATTGTTCCAAACAAATCAGCGAAGAAAAGGTATGTCTTCTTCATTTGTCTCATTCAAATGCACTAAACGAATATGTTCAGGAGAAAATGGAAATAAAATATTGTTATAACTTAAAATTAGATGACGTCGAACATCAATTCCTAATAGTTTATAGGATAAACAAATCAGAAATAAAGCGCAATGACCTTCTGCTAGGATAGTTTGCACTGCAACAACAATCGTGTATCATGTAAACAAATGTAATAAATTCACTGTTTGGCCATAGATAAGCTTCGTTTTTTGCAGCAGAAACAATAATCAGTACTTTGCATATGTGTCTTCCTCTTATACTTTAGACTTAGGCACCAATTCTTGTTTATTGTTGTAAAAGGAAAAAAAATTTCTGTATTGATAAATGCTCAAATAATTAATTTGTTACTAACTTTGTCTCAACAATAAACAATTGACGCCTAAGTGTAAAGTACAACAGTATGAAACATTGGCAACGTACAAGTTACTGATTATACTGAGAAAACATGGCTCATGTACTCAAAAATGGTTAGACAATGCGTTTATTTATTAAATTTGTTTAAATAATACAAGATTGTTGTGCCAGTGGAAAGTATCACAGCAGAAGGTCATGCAAGAAATATTTATAGCTAATTCTGCTGAAAAGGCTATGTCTATCTGATTAAAAATGCCTTGATTTCGTATTTGTTTATTAAATTGTTATAGACAATTAAGAATTGATGTTTGACGTCTTCTAATTTTTAGTGAATAATATTTTGTTTTTATTTTCTCATGAAAATAATAGTTAGGTGCATTTAAATGTGGCCTTTAGATTATGTGGTTTAAATAATACGTTCAACAATTCATCCGTTTAGACGTAGTTTGGGAGTAGCGAAATTGACAGCCATTTGAAGCGCCTTAAACAATAGCGTCTGTGCACTGAAGCCACGTCTGTAACCAGACTTATAAGTGCTGGACCTTGCGTCATCGCGGATATTGAAAAAAAAATTAGGAATGATAGTTTGCATGTAGGATAATAAAGAACTGCCATGCTGACCAAGCAAATCCTAACCCACGTACCTTCAATAATATTATAAAACCCGTTCAACATGATACCGGGTTCAAGCATTTTCAAAGCACACATATTTATTCGTGTTGTGGAAACTCTGGAAACTACATTGAAAAAAAATTGTTCTTATCCGTCATGACGCAAGTTAAATGACAAATCTAACCCCCTTTGCGCCCGGTCAACAGGGGTTGGGCACCGATTAAGGGCAGGCACACATATTTCCAATGAGTGCTTGATGCCGCCAATCACGTGATTTAGTTTTTTTTTAATTTCGCGATCATGCTAATTTTGAAGGAAAATTAATTTTTCAATAATTAATTAAGGTAAGTGGGTTCAGTATTTGCTTGGTCAGCATGGCGGTTCGTTATTACCCTAGATGCAAACTATAATTCCTAATTTTTTATCAATATCGGCGATGACGCAAGGTCCAGTGTCGCTGGCTCTTGGACTAATATATTCAACCACCAGATCATACACTGAAAAAAAAATTTACTTGATTCAAGGAAATGCGTTTCTTTGGTTTTTTTTCCTTCGTATCAAGGAATTGTTTACTTCAGTTAAGTTAATATTGTTTAGATGCAAAAGATTCACGCATCCATTCAAGAAAATGATTTCTTTGGTGATATTTCTTTCATATAAGTAAATATATCTTCGCATTAAAAGTGAAAAATAGTAAGTCAAAGAAATGATTTCCTAGAAGGTAGGAACCTAGGTTTATTGAATATGTTTAAGGCGACTAAAGAACTCCTTCTTTAGTCCAATGAAATCGATTTTTTGACAGGGATAAATATGTTTTAAAATTAAATAATTCATACATCATTGGATTTATTCCATGCTGAGAACTGTCAAAATCATAACAATGAAACAATTATCTAAATTTAAAAAATATTCTTTCACCATAAATCGATATTCATTCAATTGAAAAAGATTATTAGACACTATAAGTTGATATGATTATTGCAACCAAATAATTACTTAAATTGAAGAAATATTTATTCAAGATAAATGAATATTCATACAGTTAAACAAATATTTATTGCATTATAACAATTATCATAATCAACACAATGAGAAAATTGTTCAAATTAAAAGAATAATGTTTCAATACAAATGTATATTCATTAAATTGGAAAAAATATTTATTGCATGCTAGAAGTTGACATAATCATTGTAACGAAATAATGACTTGAAATGGAGAAATATTAATTGAAGATAAATGAATATTCATTCAATTAAACAAATATTTATTGCATTCTGACACTCGTTATAATCAACACAATGCAAATATTATTTGAATTAAAAAAATATTCTTTTAATATAAATGTATATTCATATCACAATCAAATAATTACTTGAATTGGAGAAATATTCTTTTGAGATAAAGGAATATTACATCCAATTCAACAAATATTTAATGCATTCTGACAATTATCATTGTCAACACAACGCACAAAGTATTCAAATGTAAAAAATATTCTTTAAATATAAATGTATAATTGTATATTCATGAAACTGATCAAAAATATTTATTCCATGCCAGAATTCGTTGTTTTTGAACAAAATATTGTATCTTTTGAACTACGAAACTGCTATTAAAGTAAACTACATATTTCTTTGTGTGAAAGAAATATTTTTTTGATTCTATCAAAAATTTCTTTATATAAATCGCATTTTTTTCCAAGGAATTCCAATTTCTTTCAATTAATAATACCGTTCTTACACTCGAATAGTGTTTTACAGAATCTGCTCAATATTTCTTTGAAATAGTAGATCGTTAGTTCGCACCAAAACCATTTCTATTCTGGTCAAACGTCATTTCTTTGGTGCCAGGAAATATTTATTAAAGTTTACAGCTTCTTTGAAACAAGAAATCAAATCTTTCCATTAAAACATTTTTTATTTTATCCGATCGACAATACTTTCAATTAAGAAAATATTTCTTAGAATTGAAGTTGTATTCGATCATATCAACTGACTGATTTTTAAATCCAAATATCTAATTTCATTCAGTTAAAGACATGGTCAATTCGCTCAAATAATATTTCAGAGGCTGAAGTAATTATTTATTTGTTTCAATAATTTCTTATTTTTAATGCAATTGAACGATTTCTTTAGATTGAACAAAACAAAAGATATGTGGCTGGTTTAAATAAAAATTACTACTATTAAAGAATATTTTCTTGATGCTAAGAAATAAGATTCTAGTAAATGCATTTCCTTGGTTCCAAAAATTCTTTTTTTCAGTGTAACGCAGAATATCGCACGCTGAGGGTATCGGTCGGAATGGTCCTTATATATTAACCAAGCAAATTCTTACCGCTTGTGAGAAACGACCAGTGCCGGACCAATAATTTTTGGTGGCCCGAGTTATATTTAATTTTCTTACTTGAGCCGGGATATTTTTGTGACATTTGTCACTGAAATGTTGTATAATAATGAGGGGAGAGTAGACTATAATGACGGGCTTCAAATTAAATGCCCTATAAATTATAATGTGATTTTTATGTGGTACATTTTTAAGGTCAAGCTCATATTATCAGCAAACACGTGTTATTGCTCAAATGCGGGTTTATTTAAACAATATGAAGATTGTAGAGTAAAAAGTATACAATATAATAATTCTGTTTTTAAAGAAAATATTTTGAAATTAAAAGTCTGAACTTAGGAGGAATAAGTTTCAAACAGTCAAAAATTTCTTATACTTGAACACTAAATTTATAAACGATTTCACAATTTAAAATTATTTGTTCAATGTTCAGATCTTGGCAGAATAAAAGAAAAAAAGCACAGTTTTGTAAAAAAATCGATTATATTGGAGGGTATATAAACCAAAGAAAATGTTATTATTTACACTTTTTTCCTAATATTTCTGAGAGAGTAGTCAACAATATTTCAACCTGGTAATTAATATTTGATGCAGAAATGTTTTATCTTTTACCCTATCTTAAATAAAAAAATGAAATTGTTTTATTATGAAAATTAAATGAAACAGTTGTTTCATAATGCTAACTGTAAACTTTTACATAAGTTATCAAATACTTTAGTCACTTTATAGACTTTATAATTTTTAAAATTGTCTTAAATCTTCATAATTGAAAATAAATATTTAGGGCAAGATAAACGTCCCTTACTGGCTATTATTTAATTTTCCAAAGTTCAACTCGTTGTCTTATTTCCAGTTGACAAGAGTTGGCAACAAAATGTCGGTGAGGTATAGGAATTGGATGATTATTTTTTCTGTAAAATTGATTAATAGAAAATTACCTATTCAAACGAAGATTTCTTTTATTCGAATGAATCAACATTTTATTTTTTCAAACATTTTTTAAACAAACTTCTGGCATGGAATAAATATTTTTGTTCAGTTTCATGAATATACATTTATATTAAAAGAAAATTTTTACATTTGAATAATGTTTGCGTTGTGTTGACAATGATAATTGTTAGAATGCAGTAAATATTTGTTGAATTGGATGTAATATTTCTTTATCTCAAAAGAATATTTCTTCAATTCAAGTAATTATTTGATTGCGATATGATTATGTCCACTTCTGGCATGAAATAAATATTTTGTTCAGTTTAGTGAACATACCTTTATATTAAAAGAATATTTTTTAAATTTAAATAATACTTGCATTGTGTTGATTACAATAATTGTTAGAATGCAATAAATATTTATTTAATTGAATGAATATTTATTTATCTTCAATTTAAGTAATTATTTCGATGCAATTATTATATCAACTTTTAGCTTGCAATGAATATTTCTTTCAATTTAATGAATATACATTTGTATTGAAAGAATATTTTTTACATTCAAACAATTTTCTTATTGGTTTGATTATGATAATTGTTAGAATGCAATAAATATTTGTTGAACTGAATGAATATTCATTTATCTTGAATAAGTATTTCTTCAATTTAAATCATTATTTTGTTGCAACAATTATATCAACTTATAGTGTTGCACAATTTTTTTTCTCAATTGAACGAATATCGATTTATCGTCAAAGAATATTTTTTAAATTTAGATAATTGTTTTATTATTATGATTTTGACAGTTCTTAGCATGGAATAAATATTTCTTCAATTGAATGAAAATTCATTTATCTTGAGTGAATATTTTCTTGACTCAACAAAAAATCAAGTAATTGCTCCAATGATGTATGAATTATTTGATTCTAAAACATATGTATCCCTTTCAAGGAATCGATTTCATTGGACTAAAGAAGGAGTTCTTTAGGCGCCTTAAACATATTCAATAAACCTAGGTTCCTACCTTCTAGGAAATCATTTCTTTGACTTAATATTTTTCGCATTTAATGCGAAGAAATATTTACTTATATTAAAGAAATGTCACCAAAGAAATCATTTCCTTGAATTAATGCGTGAATCTTTTGCACCTAAACAATATTAACTTAATTGAAGTAAAGAATTCCTTGGTCGAAAGAAAAAAACCAAAGAAACGCATTTCCTTGAATCAAGTAAATTTTTTTTCTTCAGTGTATGTGTCTATCATATTGCGGAGCCCCTAATTCCCTCCACAGACTTCTAGAATCATTGACACTGTCTGATCTTGCAGCATCATAGTCTCACAATTATTACATATTTCTAGATCTCCTATTCTTTTCCAAACATTATACACACGGTTCCGCTATTTCATCATATTCCTGATTCCGTCCGCCATCCAGGGGCAGAATCTCTTTCGTGGGATAAATGAGCACAAGGGTGCAAACTCATCCATAACCGCATTCAAGGGATTACTTATGAATACTTGTTTCTTATTTACGAATATCGAGATATGATTTTCTAACTTGAGAAGAGATACAAAATTTCCAAACATATTCAATTTCGATGAGTTCATGCCCAGCTACTACGAAGTTGATGATTGATGGATTGAGAGTACCGAGAGAGGGAGAGACAGAGGGAGACAGGAAAAATCCTCCTCGAGAGCTTACGATTAATAGGTTAAGAGTTTAATTTAGTTGAATTTTGAATGAAGAAGATTAATTTTCTACAAAAAAAACAAAACAAATTTTCAACCAAATACATAAATTTTCAATCAAGTAATTGAATTTTTAACTAAAAAAGATCAATTTTTAAGCTTTCAACCAAAAAAATGTATTTTTAACAAAGTAGTTGCACTTTCAACCAAAAAGTTGAATTTACAATGGAAAATGTAATATATACTTTTCAAACTAAAAAGAATTAACTTCAAACCAAACAGTTACATTTTTAACGAAGAAGAACTATTTTCTGTCGAAAAAGACAAATTTTCAACATAATACAAAAATGCAATTTGTTAAATTTTCCGTTAAAAAAATTTATTTCCAACAAAAAAACTAATTTTTAACCAAATAATGGAATTTTCAACCAAAAAATACAATTTTTCAACATGATTCATACACTTTCAACCATTTACATTTTTAATCGAAAAGATTTAATTTCTACTAAGAAATGTGAATTTTCAACCAAGAAAGATTTTTCAGTCAAGAAAGAATAAAAATGTCAACCAAATTGTTAAACTTTCAAACCAAAAAGACGATTTTTCTAAAAAAAATAGTTTAATTTTTAACCAAAAATATAAATTTTCATCAAAAAAGTTAATTTTGAACCAAATAGTTGCATTTTTATCAAATCATTGAATTATTGAAAATAAAAGATTAATTCTTAAAAAAATTATTTAAAAAAAATTATTTTGGTTAGACTGATTAAATGAGTAAGTGTCCATTGGTAGCTTCTACCAGTCGATTATTAAATGATAGAAGCCACTAATCGATACTTATCTAAAATGATTAATTTTCTACCAAAAAATACGAATTTCCAACAAAATGTATCAATTTTCAAACAATTTGTTGAATTGCCAACTAAAAATGGAATGATTGAATTTTCAACAAAAAAAGTTATTTTTTAATGAAAAAGTTGAGTTTTTTTACAAAATTGTTGAATTTTTAAACTAAATAGAAGAATTAAAGAACAACAGATCAATTTTTTAACCAAATGTTGAATAGTTCAATTATCAGTTTAAAACCCAAACATTTTAACTCAAAAAAGTGAATTTTCAACATTGTAGTTAAATTTTCAATAAAAAAAAGAATTCTCAACAAAAACAGATTAAGTTGCGAGAAAAAATGAAATAGTCAAATTTTCAATCTAAAAATATAATTTTTCAACAGGATCAACCAACAAGGATGAATTTTTAATTAAATTATGAAAATTTCTATCCAAATTTTTGAATTTTTAACCAGAAAGATGAAAATATATATAATACAAACATTTTCAATAAAATAGTTTAATTTTGAACCAAAAGGATGAATTTTCAACCAAAACAGACGAATGTTTAACTAAATACATACATTTTCAACCAAATAGTTAAATATTCAACTAAAAAAGTTCAATTTTCAATTTAAAAAATTAGGCTTCAGTAAAATAAAAAGAAAATTTTGAAAAAATAGTGAAATTTTCAACCAAAAAGATAATGTTTCCACCAGAAAGATCAATTTTCAACCAAAAAACGAATTTTCAACCAACAAGGATGACTGTTTAACGAAATTGTTAAATTTTCTACCAAAATTGTTGAATTTTTAACCAAATAATACAATTTTTAACCAAAGAGATGAATGCGACAGCAAAAATATAATAGTAGACTTTTTAACCAAAGAGAATTAACTTTTAACCAAATAGTTCAATTTTCTACAAGATTATTAAATTTTCACATATAAAGAAAAATTTTCAACAAAACAGTTACATTTTTAACCAAAAAGATAAAATTTCTATTAAAAAAAGTGAATTTTTCAAACAAAAAAGATTTTTGAGTTGAAAAAGAAAAAAAAATTTCAACCTATAAGTTAAATTTTCAACTAAAAATATGAATGTTCTACCAAAAAAGACAAGTTTTGAACAAAATACATCAATTTTGAATCAACTAGTTGAATTTTCAACAAGAAATACGAATTTTTAACAAAAAAAGATGAATTTTGAACAAAATACATCAATTTTTCAATAAAAAATATAATCGCTAATATTTCAACCAAAATATACGAATTTTCTATAAAATTATTGAATTTCACATATGAAGAGAAATTTTTAACAAAACAGTTACATTTTTAACCAAAAAGATTGAATTTCTTTTAAAAAAGGTGAATTTTCAAACAAAAAAGACTTTTCAGTTAAGAAAGAAAAAAAAATTCAACCTATAAGTTGGATTTTCAACTAAAAATATGATTGTTCTACCAAGAAAGACAAGTTTTCAACAAAATACATAAATTTTGAACCAACTAGTTGAATTTTGAACAAAAAATACGAATTTATAACAAAAAAAGATGAATTTTGAACAAAATACATCAATTTTTCAACAAACAATATAATCGCTAATATTTCAACCAAAATATACGAATTTTCTACAAAATAGTAGTGAGTTGTATTAGCGTGCCAAAAAATTGTTGGGGCCAGTGGCATAGTAGATGGTTCAGTATGTCCCATGAATAGATAAAGGTATAGGAATATTGAAAAGTAGAATAAAAGAAAAGTATATATAGGAATAGTATATGTGTGCAAGAGAGACGGAGTGGTGTAGAGCCGCGGTATTTACCCAGCAGCTAGATCAGGGGGAGGGGGCGCCGTCCGCAGTGGTTATCCAGCAGTCTTTGGGCGAAAGGGTAGTGGGTAACCGCGGTATTAATTCAGCAGCGTTGAATAGAAGCCGCGATATTAATCCAGCAAACGGTGGGCGAGAGCTGCGGTATTAATGCAGCAGCTAGATTGGGGGGGGGGCGCGATGTTAATCCAGCATTTAATGGGCGGAAGGACAGTGGGGAGCCGCGGTGTTACTCCAGC
>CAKNYM010043563.1:6977-30867 GCA_932195095.1 Andricus curvator
GGATACTCATCCGTGCCAATCTGTACCTATCCTCTTTAATCCGTTCTTCACAAAACATATTGCTTATCCGTTCGAGTCCTTGATTTTCTATCCGTCGCCCTATCCTTTTCTATCCGCGACCTACTTTGACATTCCTTGTTAACTATCACGTATAGAATACGTATCCATGTCAGTCAATATTTATCCTCGTAAATCTTTCCTCCACAGAAAGAATTGGCTATCCGTTCTAATCCATAATTTTCTATCTGTTACCCTATCTTTGTTTATCCGCGAGCTACTTTCATTTTTCTCGTTATGTAAGATGGATAGAATTTTAATCCGTACCAATCATTTCTTATCATCTTCAATCCTTTCACCATAAAATGTATTGCCTATCTGTTTAAATCCATAATTTTCTATCCGTCACCGTATTTTTTTCTATCCGCGTACCACTTCGATTTTATCTCGTCACTTATTACGGATTGAAAAGGTATCCATGACATTCAATGCTCATCCTCTTCAATCCTTCTATCCGTCACCTAATCCTTGTCTATCCACAAACTACTTTGATTTTTATCATTATGTAACACGGATAGATTATTATTAATCCGTGCCAATCATTACTTATCCTTCTTCAATCCTTTTTTCAAAAAACTTATTGACTATCCGTTATAATTCGTGATTTTTTATCAAATACGAATTAGCATTATATTTCTCACTGCAGATACATACGGATAGAATTTTTTTATTCAAACTGATACGTGAGGATAGAATATTATTAGTTCAATACACATTCAAAAGGATAGACGCGGATAGAGTATAACTAGTTGAAGACTGATTGAAACGGATAGATATGGATAGCATATTTTTACTGGATATTATTATTATTTCAAAATCTAACAAAGGATAGAACATGATTGAAAAGGATACAAAGTGCTCACTCAAACAGATAAAAAATTACTATCCGTTTAAATCCGCGAAATCCTATCCATTTGAATCCGTTTACTTCCAGCAGGGAGGTCAAAACCGATGTGAGTTCATAATATGGATATCATATTATAGTGTAGTATATGCGGTACTCAAAACTCAAAAATGACATCCATTTTTACCTATCACTTACGGTATATACGAGATAATTGTTATTAAAAATAATAATAACGGAAGGTTCCCCTCAGGTCCCAGTGGAACGTCCCTGGAACGTTCCGTGCTATTAGGGACGGAACTTATTTTACATTGTTTGTCCGCCATATTAGATCCGTGATTTCAAATTTTGAAAATTTCCTAAATTTGACTCCAAATTCGTAATCAGCGACCCGAAAAACCTTCCGTGCATGAAGTTTGAACCAATTCGTATGTAAGGAAAAATGTATGATTCAAAGGGTTAAATTAGGATCGTAAAATTAAATCGTCAAGAATTAATCTTTTGCAAAATGTGCATCAAGCTTCTTAAAATTCATCAGTTTAATCTAAAGTGCAAAAGTAATAACTTGAAAATCAATTATAAAGCATTTCCATGCAGGCGGAACAACTTCTTGTTACTTCAAGACAAATATGCTGTTAAATAAACTGTCCAAAAAATTGTCACAAAAATCTTAAGGTGGGAGGGTGATCGCCTGGTTTTTCCACTCTGTAGCTGAAAAATCAACTTCTGAAGTTTGCATTTGAAGATATGAGAATGACAACAACATAAGGACCATATGAAGTTGGCACTTTGTTACCCAAAAAAAAGTAATTAAAGGTGTCAACTTGAAATGGTCATCATGCAGTTGTCATTCTCATGTCTTCATTTATACTTTGCACCCTGTAAGAGTTGTTAAGGTGCATTACTGGAATGTAGCAGGGTTAAAGAAGAAGGATGAGGAGTTCTGGAGGTATATCCAGGAATTTGACGTGGTGGGGCTGGTAGAGACGTGATTGGAAAGAAAGGAATGGGATAGAATAGATTCAAAGCTGCCAAGGGGGTATAGGTGGAGACTCCAAGAGGCAGTCAGAGTGAAGAAGAAGGGAAGGGCTAGTGGGGGAATTATAACGGGGGTTAGAGATGGATTAGAGGAAGAAGCTCACGGAGAGGAAGAAGGGGAGGGAGTGCAAATGAGGGAAGTAAAGGTGGGAGGGGTAACGTGGAAGTTTGTGTCAGTGTACAATAAAGATGGGATGGAAAGAATTAAAGAAAGGGTAGAAGACTTGTTAGGTGAAAGAGAGGAGGGTATGGTGGTACTGGGTGGGGACTTTAACGCGAGGATGGGGGGGTAAGAGGGCCTTTACAGGAAAGGGGAGAGCTTCGAAAGGAATTCGAAGGATAAGTTAATAAATAAGGAGGGGGAGGTTCTAAAGGATTGGATGGAGGATAGAGGCTGGGCGGTGGCAAATGTTATGGCAACTGGGGACGAAGGGGGGGGGGAATACACATATGTAGGTAAGGTGGGGGTATCGGTGATAGACTATGTAGTCATGAATATGCAAGGGTGGGAGGAGATGGAAAGATTCTCAGTAGAAGGGAGGGTAGAATCAGACCATCAGCCATTAGGGTTGTTGATAAGGGTTGAAAGCGGCGGAAGGCAAGGTGGGGAAGAAGTGTTGACGGGGGAGAGGGTTAGCTGGACGAGGGAGGCGATAGAGAAGTATAAGGAGCAGTGAGGGAAGGTACGCTTCGAAGGGGAGACGGTGGAAGAGATATGGGAGGATTTAAAAGAGAAAGTGAAAGGGTGCGTGCAAAAGAAGGTATTCAAAAAGAAGAAGAAAGGAATGGTGAAACCGTGGTGGGATAGGGAGTGTAAAAAGATGAAAAGGAAGGTGAAGAGGAAGTATAAGAAGTGGAAAGAGGGTACTGCGAAAAGTGTGAAGTACGTAGAAATGAGGAAGGGGTTTAGATTGATGTGTAAGAAGAAAGAACAGGAAAAGGAGAAAAAGCCATGAGCATATTAGCATATTAACTATCCGATCACAGAACCAATGCCACTCAAAGATGTTATCCAAGCTCCTTGATCCAAAGTTACAGGGATTTCTGATTTGTCACACATCAAGTACTGAAGAGCAGGTAAAGTCCACGAAAGCATTGTGCCAATTCCCAACTGGAAAAAAAACTGCAAAAAAAATTCTTTTTAGTCTAAACATGTATTTATAATCAAAATCTTCTTTCGAGAAGGTTGAAATATTTCTAAGTTTCTAATTCTAATTAAGAACAATAACTTTTAAAAGAATAAAAATGGGAGAACAATGGGAGGAATGGTGATGGAAGTAAGGAATGTATATACCATTAAGCCATTTCCCTTTCGGCGAGCCTCAAGGGGTAAGCGTGACACTACCCGATTCGGGTAGTGTTTCTAGGTGGATAGTTTCTTGTAGTAAATAACTACAAGTGTGGGCTCACCACACCCACCACCGCCAACAGCAACGCAGTAGTATCAGACGGTCACCCATCCAAGTACTAACCGCGCCCAACACTGCTTAACTTCAGTGATCTAACGGGAACTGGTGTTTCCAGCGTGGTATGGCCGTTGCCATATAACAGGGAATAATAGGAAAGAGATAAAAGAAAAAAACAAGGTTTAATAGTAGAAGAGGAAAAAATGGGAGGAGAGAGATGGAAGATAGTGGGAGTTTATGTGAACGGATATATGCAGCAGAAATCAGAGGAGATAAGAGAACTCGTGAGAGAATAAACAAGGGATTAATCTTATAATAGAAGGAGATTTTAATGCGAGAACAGGAGATAGAGGAGGAAAGGAATTGAAATGATGGTATGGTTTATTCTAAACGGAAATATAGAGTGGGAGAAGGGGAATGTACACGCACAGGAGGAGAAAAGTGAACGGTAATTGATTATGTGGTAGTGGACGAGGAGGTAACACAAAAGGTCAAGGAACTTAAGGTAGATCATATTGTAGATTCGGATCATTTTCTCATAATAGTGACATTACAGAGAGAAAAGAGTAATAATAATAAGGAGAAAAAGGAAGTAGAGGAAGTAAAGGTAAAAAACAGGAAGAGGAGATTGGTCAATAGAAGGAAAAGAACAGTTTAAGGGACAGGTCGAGAATATCAAAATGTGAGAGGAAAATGTAAACGAAGACATGAAAATAATGAAAGGAAAAAAATACATGAGGAATGTAAAGAGAAGAAGGAAGTGAGAAAGAAATTAAGAAAATAAAAAAAACGAAAAAGTGGTGAAAAAGGAGGAGTATACTGTGATGTGTGATAAAAAACAGGAGAAAAATAAGAGGTTTGAACAAGAGGCGGAGAAGGCTAGACGAAAGAAGATGTTTGGAAGGTAGTCAATAGATAGAGAAAAAAAGTAAACCAGGATATTCATGAGATTCCAAATAAAGTGAAATATAAAATATGGGGAGAAAAAGCTAAAGAAATAGGCATGGATAATGTGCAATAAAGTATTGTGCGTAGAGGGGTGGCCAGAGAAGTGATAGCAATAAAGAAAAAAAGCAAATGGGTATCAGTATTAGCGTCACCACCCTATAATCTTTATAGGGAAGTGGCACTAATACCAAGTTTGTATAAGTTATATGTAACTGTTTTATCGGAAAGGTTGAAGAAAGAAGTTGAAAAAATCAAGATAGTGGCACCGAATCAAACAGGGTTTAGGAAAGGAATGATGTTGATGGACAACATACATGTTCTGAATTATATGGCAAAAGGGAGAAAGGGGGAATGATAGCAATGTTCGTGGACTTAAAGGCGGCGTTTGACTCTTTGAACTGATTCGGGATGGAAAAAGTTATGGTGAAAAAGGGGCTATAGAGAGGGTTAAATAAAAAGAGTATCTGAAATTTTCAGGGGAATGAAAAACAGGGTAAAGGTTGCAGAGCATGAAAGAGATAGTTCCTGGTTGGTGAGAGGAATAAGACGAAGTTGTCCTCTGAGGAGAGAAAAGGATGTGGAGGAGTTATGATGAGAAAAGAAAAGATATATACGGCGGGCTTGATTACAGGACTGGAGAAATACCTATAGATAAATGGAGAAAAGACAAAGATAATGAGGTTTAGAAAAGGAGGGGGCAGAAAAATAAGGGAGTCGGAGATAGAAGGGAATAAAGCTAGAAGAAGTAAAGGAGTTTAAATATTTAGGATATGCCTTGAAAACAAATGGAGATCATAGAGCTCATATATATGTAGCTCATATAAGAGAAAGGACTTTTTTTAAGTGGCAGGGGTGATAAAGCAGATATGAAGAATAGGAAAAAAAGGTTCAAAAAAGATTAGAGAAGGAGCATTTAGTCATTTGATAAGCTAATATGGCTGGCTAAAAGTAACTGAAGGACGCCTGGATATATGGTAAAAGAAGAAGCAGAAACGGATAAATAAAGCATTAGGGTGGGCAAGAGTTTATAGAAGTTTGAGCGGAATCTAAGGGAGGGAAAGGGAGGGGAAGTAGCGAAAAAGTGTTTAAAAGAATTAAAAGAGAGGAGAGGGAGGGCGATAGAATTAACGCGATGGAAAAAAATGAGGGAGTTATTTAGGACTAGGTATACAGGAAAGGGGACTGGAGTAAACTATGAAGAATTGGAGAAAGGGGACAGGAAAAGATAATTAATAGGAAAGTAGAGGATCATTAATGAATCAAAATTTAATAAATGGTATAAGATGATAAGAAAAGAAGGAGTATCAAAATATTTAGAAAAGGAATGGGGAGAAAGAAGATATACCAGAATAGCAAGGTTTAGATTGGGAAACGATGTAGGG
The DNA here is from genome assembly GCA_932195095.1 of Andricus curvator. Lineage (NCBI taxonomy): Eukaryota > Metazoa > Arthropoda > Insecta > Hymenoptera > Cynipidae > Andricus > Andricus curvator. Next base: position 12,653 of record CAKNYM010043563.1, read on the forward strand.
GAAGTGATGTATTTGGAAGAGAAAAAGAACAGAAAGTGCGCGGAATCTGTGAATCGGAAGAGGACACAAGGGACCATGTATGAGAAGGATGTAGGGGAGTTTCATGAAATTAAGGCGCTTCAAACGAGTCGGTTTCGCTTGATCCACTATACTTCTAAAAGGATGAATTGTTGGACGTAATATTTTTACCACATAATCTAAAGGCAATTATACTGTTTTTGACAGAGAGCTTTTTCCGGAAAATGTTTTTTCTGTAATTGAAAATGTTTTCTCTCCGTTTGAAACAGGCCGCCCAGCATTCACAATGGTGAGAGTGTTGCTGGTTTCAGGCACAATAAAACCATTTTCAATTACAAAAGAAAAACAAGAACATTTTCCGGAAAAAGCTCTCTGTCCAAAACGGTTAGATTATGTGGTAAAAATATTACGTTCAACAATTCATCCTTTTATACGTATAGTGGATCAAGCGAAACCGACTCGTTTGAAGCGCCTTAAATCATTCTCACAATAAAAGAAACTGAATAAAACATACCTTACCGCTAATTGTAGCAGAAAATTGTAGCAAAAAATTTCCTTCATCCTGTGACATTCTTCTGATATATCCAGGGCCGGTTTTAAGCATGGGCACTTATGGGCAACTGCCCAGGGCGGCAAATTTTTAGAAAGAGTGGAGGAAGGCGGCAAATTGTTGGAAAAATATTTGAAATTTTTTGAGAATTCACAATTTTGTTGCAAAGATGTCATTCTGATCTTGGAACAGCAAAAGCTCAATCAATTATGCATTTTTTGAATCTAGACTGCTTACCTAATAGTACAATTTCACAGCGTGAATATTGTTTTGAATGATTATCCCATCTTGCGTGTTTCTCGTTACATACAATCGTCTTGTGGTGTCAATTTCGGAAAAACAGTGTTTAATAATCAGAACAGGAAATATGAAATATTAAAATGAATGATAATGGAAAAAAAATTGAGCGGCGCTGCATATAAAAAGCGAGCGGCCGAAAAATCACAAAAAGAACATGAAGTGTTGCAGAAAACTCGTAAACTAGATTCTTTTTTAAATGTGAAACAAATTGATGAAAAATGCGTTTATGATACGAATGAAAAGTATTCTCAAAAACAAGGTGAGCTTTACATATTATTATACCATTAAATGTATAATTATGATGTTTTGTGTGTGCAAAATTGCTAACTTTAATTAATGTATTATTAACTATTTATTATTTACAATTTGAATATGAGGTTAAGTTTGCAGATTGCAATGACTTGCGTGGAAATTAATTGGATGACCGTTCAAAAACGACTGAAAACAATGGAAAACGAATAATCGGAAAAATAATTCAGTAGAGCGAGGTAAAAGTTACACCTGTTTAATGTAGAGTAATAGTGAAAATGTTTGAATAGCTTTTCCTGCCCATGTGTAATTCCTGTTTTCGAGGTTATGTAAAAAATTATTATTTCGAATATTTACAGAGCGCGATGACGTGTGCGAAAGTTTGATAGAAAACAATTGAGAAATAGCTGAGAAATACCGAGATAGTAACGAATCGTTAAAAGATCCTTTAACAGGTATATATTTTATATTTTTCTGACGATAATTTGTATGTTTTAATAAAAGCAGACATTATATCAGTTAGTCTAAATTTACTGATGCTCCTTTCAATGTATGTTCTCAACAAAAAAGAGATACAAGGAAAAAATATATTGATTTGTATAATCTTTAAGAAAATCGTAGAAAAATCCTCAAATTCATATTTGAATATTTTTGAAATAGACCTATTAGGTTTTTTTAATCATGAAATACTTTTCTAACAATGAAATTTTATACACAAAAAATTTTGAATTTTTATTGATCTGAATCGTTATGTATCTCTGGGCGAAATACTGGATATGTTTGATGACATCTGTGACATTAATCGAATTGTGAAATATCGTATTCTTAGAAATATCCAATTTTGGTTTCAGATGATGACGTAATTCTGAACAATACTAAATCAAATATGCTTCCAATTATGAAAAAACTCGGAGCACTACATCTGAAAAAAAGATAGCTTTTCTTCTCAACGAAATTATTTTACGTGACGACCCTGTAAAAAGGAGAGCATTAAAGTGGATTATATGGCATTGAAAAAATTGTACAGTTTAATGCCTATAAATCAACACAAATTCCGTTTTTGTCCGAATATTGATTTAACGGCATTCGAATGCATTGATGGTATTCGATATATCCGGTCGGAAAAAGCATTAAATGGCATTCGACTTATTTGGTAATTCAACAGCATTGAACGGCATTGGTTCCATTCTATGCCTTCGATCGCTGAAGGGATTGCATGGCATTAAACTGATACGGTCATTCAAGTGCATTTAATGGCATTAAATCAACGGCATCACAAAGAAGCCACTTTAATGCCATAATTTTTTTGTGTGATTCAAAATGATTCGAACGAAAACTGTCTAATGCCATGAAGCGCATTCGGACAAAAACGGAATTTGTTTGGATTTATAGGCATTAAAGTGTACGATTTTTTCAATGCCATAGAATCTACTTCAATGCTCTCCTTTTTACAGGGGATCCAGCAAAATGGGTGGTAAATGATTTCGTTCGACATCATGTAGCAGTGCATGGATGCAAACAAAATATAAACCTCAATTTTGAGAGTTCAAAAAGAAAATACGATGGACTTGCAAGTTATCTATCGCGAGGATTGTTCAAAAGGAAACTTCGCAATGGGGAAGAAATATCTCGCTCTTGGCTCGTTTTTTCGGAATCGCAAGCTACCGTTTTTTGTGTACCCTGCCGTCTATTTGATCCTGATTATTCTTTTAATGGAAGGAATGGTTTGAATGACTGGAAACACGCGGGTTCTAGTGTTTCTGATCATGAGAATTATTGCAGTCATACAGAAAATGTTTTTAAACTGAAGCAATCAGCTAACACTCAAAACAAAATCGATTGCAATTCAACTTCTCAAGGGGCTGTCCATAAATTACGTAACGCTAAAATAAAAAAATTTCATGACCTGCCTGTCTGTCAGTAACGCTACCGTAACAATCGAACTCTATCCTGTCTGTATGTTTAAAGTAATGTAACGACCTCTCGAAAAATGAAAAAACTGGACAGAATATAATAACCTATTGCTATGATTTGGTTTTTCATATTAATTTAGTTGAACCATTATAAAGCAAATAATACAATATCATATTATTCTATTGTTAAGATAAAAAATACGCTGAATAAATTTTTTGTATTATCAAAAATAAGCAAGTATTAAAGTTTTGTTTTCAATAATGATTCATTTTCATCACAAGAATTGTTTTTAATTTCAATTTTGAATTGCGCGCCAACTGCGACCAACCAGTGCGCGGCCTAAACGCAAGCGCAGTAGCAAAAGGCGCCAACATTGGCATCACTGATCAAGACTGAAGCAGAGTAAAGCAAGCCAGAGTAAAACAAGTCAGAGTATAGCATGAGCTCTTCGAGCCTTGTTTTAATAATTGTACGTTGAGTCATTGATAAAATTTTCGAGAAAGACTTCGGTGAGGGAGCCTTTGAAATCGTAACACCAACAAAGATATCGATGCTACGTTAGTATCGGGTAACGACGGAGAAGCGAGAACGTGAACCGAGTCACGCAGACAGACCACGCTAAAGTAATATTTCAAATCGCTAATTTTCATTTTGAAAAACGTTACGTTACATTTTACAAATTCCTCTCTGTCTCCGTAACGCTACCATAACAAAAGTCACGGAGCCTGTCTGACTAATATAGTGTTATGTAATTTATGGACAGCCCCCAACTTGAGGGAAAAACTTCTTATTAAAAGATTGTTTTACGTAGTGTTGTTTCAGCTACAAAAACTTTAGCTTCGTGTGGTCTTCCGTTTAGAGGTAGCGATGAAACATTATGCACACCGAATAATGGCAACTTTCTAACGCTGATCGAATTTCTCACGGAATTTGATCCTTTTATGAAGGATCACATCAGGAAATTTGGCAACAAGGGCTCTGGAAGTACTAGTTATTTAACTAAAACAACGTATGAAGAATTTCTTGCGTTGATGGCGGAAGCGTTGTCGAAAACTATAATTAAAGAAATTAAAAAAGCGAAATATTATGCAATCATAGAAGATTCAACACTTGACGTATCACATGTAGACCAATTGGCCTTCTTAATTAGATATGTCACTGACGATGGTACTCCGGTAGAACGTTTTTTGTTATTCATTACGAATCCCGGTCATAAGGGCCTAGAATTGGCAGATGCAGTGGATTCTACTTTGGAGGCTTTCGGCCTGAAAGTTATTGACTGCAGAGGTCAATCTTATGATGACGCCAGCAATTGTTCAGGGATCTACAAGGGTTTACAAGCGCGAAATCAATGGTTTAGCTATTTATGCTCCATGTTCTGCTCACTCTTTGAATTTGGTAGGGGTTCATGCAGTGGAATGTTGTTCAGAAGCAGTTTTATTTTTTAACGTGGTTCAAACATTGTACAATTTTTTCACGGCGTCGACACATCGGTGGGAAATTTTTAAGGTCCACTGAAAAAACCAAATCAATCACATTAGCATCTTTGTCCACTACTAGATGGTCTGCTCGTGATGACGCTGTTGAGGTCTTGAATCAATATTTTCAGGACATAGTTCAGATTTTGAAAACGATAGAAAAAACTGATACTGAAAATGCGATCACCAAACAGGAAGCTAAGGGTATTCCTCAACAATTGGAAAAACTGGACTTTGCTTTTATGCTGGTTTTGTGGTCTTTTTTGCTTTCAAGAATGAACGGTGTCAGTCAGAAATTGCAAAAAGTTCACATTAGCATTGCTGAGGTTATCGATCAGTACCGTGGGCTCATAAAAATGGTTGCTTGCACTCGGAATGAATTCGATAGTTTTTAACAAAAAGCATTCCAAATATCCACTACTCAATTGTATGAATCAACTTTGTCCCGGAAAAAAATTAGGAAACTACGTGTAGACGAAACAAGAGATAGTGAAGTTCAATTTTCGGGTCAGGACGCCTTCCGATTCAATACTTTCAACGTCATTTCAGATAGATTGTGAACTGAACTAGAAGAAAGATGTGTAAAATATCAAGTTATTTACGAAAACTTTGCCATTATCACTCAATTTGATGAGCTGGAATCAAATGAAATTCCTGAGAAATCAAAATTACTAAGAGAAATCTATCAGTCAGACTTTGAATCTTCATTGGACGATGAGTTTGTTCACTTTTACGCATTTTGTTATTCCAAACAAATTCAGCAAAAGTCTCCATTAGAGTTATTAAGATTTCTCCGTAGAAATGAGTTGTCTTGTGTATTTCCGAATGTTGAAATTGCTTATAGAATATTCATTACTATTGCTGTGGCCAACTGTAGCGCAGAAAGATCGTTTTCTTATTTGAAAAGAATAAAAAACTATTTGTGTTCCACAATGACAGAAGATCGCCTTAACAGCTTAGCAATTTTGTGTATCGAATCTGAGTTACTGCGTTCTTTAGACTTTGACAACGTAATCACGCAATTTGCCAATAAAAAAGTTAGGCGAGTATTTATCTAAAGAAAATATTGGTTCTCTGAAAAAACTAAAAAAAAAATGTTGCTAGTTCCTAGCAGAAATGAAAAAACTTGTTGGATTTGTTTTGTTTATTATGGTTTACCATATACTAATTAACTTACAGATTTTGATGCAAAAGGTAAACAACAAACCATTTTGTTCGCATTGGTTTTTGTCGAAAAAATTCGGGGCCAAAATAAGAAGGATAAATCCGACCTGGGTATATCCATAGTTATTTATGTATTCAGCCACTTTTAGTTCCTGATATCTTTTACAAAAGCCTTTCATCGCAAATTAATTTTACGAGATAGATGCACAATTAGGAAATGAGTTTTGAATAGTTCAATAAAGCATTGTTCCTTTTCTCGTTAAATAGCTCCTAATCATCCATCTTATTAATGACGTGGGGTTACTTGTTAGCAAAACTCGAGAGTCCAGGAAAAATGGTTTACTCTGCAATCGAGGTCTTCATATGATTTCTAATAGATAAATAAACAAAAAAGTATTTTCTAGGCTCTTAAGAAACGTTCACATCGATGAGAATTTTAAATATCAGCAATTCTGAATAAATAAAAATTCCGCATACTTAAACATTTCTGAAATCACTAAAATGTCAGCTACAAATTTTAAAGAATGCAGAGAATTGGCGATAACTGAAGATTTGTTATAAATCTCATCTCAAAATAATATTCTAATGCCAGGGTTAATTACAAAAGCTGGACTCTATGTTTTGAAAAATATATTATGCAATTTCCTTATTTATTCTAGAACTTACATAATTTAAATATATTATCTAACTTAAATGAAACTATAGATAATGATAGGCATTCAAACTTCACTCTTAAATAAATAGCAGAACTCTATTTCATTTTGTCCATTTAATTAAAAATGTAAAAAACACAATGTTTTTTTTATTACGCACCCCCCTAAACTTGTTCCATTCGGTAAAAAAATTATTTTTATTTTATTTTAAGTTTAATTCGTGGTCCTGGGACCTTAAACAGTCAAAAAATTATTATAACTATTATTTAACGTTAACTTACGTAAAAAGAACAAGTGTTTTGCAGTAAATACAAATGATGGTACCAGACGCTGAAAAAAAAAGCTTGACCCAATCAAAACAATAACACTACCCCTCAACGGAAAATCTACCCTTTATAGGGATTGAAACATAAAAAAATAAAGTAACGTTGCCCAAAATTCTCTCACAATAGAGGAAATAGGGTGTTTTTTCACGAAAATAGAGGAATACGTTTTTTCAAATAAAATTAATATAAATACCATATTGAATTCAGTGTGAAAGACTTCAAATTCCTAAGATATCAGGGCGAAATATATTGCATTTACAACATAATAGTTGAATTTTTAACCAACAAAGATTTTCCAAATCCAAAAAAGATCAATTTTCATCCCAAAAAGACAAATTTTCAACAAAAACAATTAATTTTTAACTAAAAGGTTGCATTAACAACCATATAGTTGAACTTACATGCAAAAGGGGCGCATCTTTAACACAATAGTTGAAGCTTTAACGAAACAGTTAAATTTTCAAGAAAAAAGACGATTCTTTGCGAAGAAAGTTGAATTTACAACAAAAAAGTTCATTTTCAACCAAGAAAGGTGAATTTTATACCATAAAAGTTGAATTTTTTCACCAAAAGACGTATTTTCAAACAGTTGAGTTAATCAAAAAAAAAAAAACTTTTAACCAAATAGATGAATCCTGAATCAAAGAGATGATTTTTCAGTCAAGAAAGATCCATTTTAATCCAAATAGTTGAATCTTCAACTAAAAAAGATATTTTTTGAACCAAAAATCAGATCGTCAAATTTTTATTTTAATAAATTAATTTTTTCAAATGTTTGAAATAGTTGAATGCGACCAAAAAGACGAGTTTCTGAAGAAATAGTTGAATCCTCAACCAAAAATATGAATTTTAAACAAACAAGATTAATATTCTAACCAAAAAGACGAATTTTCAATAAAATAGTTACATGATTTTTTTACAAAATAGTTGAATTTTCAATTTATGAAGAATATATTTTCAACCAAAAATGCATTAGTTGAATATTTAGATGAAAAAATTAAGTTTCAACCAAAAAAGACAAATTTTCATCGAAACATGTAATAGTTGATATTTTAACAAAAGATTTTTATTTGAAATAAAAACCAGTTGAATTCAACCAAAAAAGACGAATTTTCAACAGAATACATGAACATTCAACCAAAAAAGATCAATTTTTAATTGAAAATATCAATTTTTGAACAAAAGTGATGAATCTTCAAAACGAAAAATGAGTTTTCAGCAAAAGAGTTCAACATTTAACCCAAAAGACAATATTTTAACCAAGAAGATTAATTTTCTAAAAATGGAAAAATTTAATGTTCAACCAAAAAGATGAATCTTCAACCAGAACAATTGATTTAATGAAAAAAGTAGTTCAACTTCAACCAAATAGTAAATTTGTAAACAAATGAGATGTTTAGATGAATTCCGAAACAAAAATATAATAGTAGACTTTTCAACCAAAAATAATTGAATTTTCTTAATGGGTTCTATTAATTCAGTTCACATTTAAGCGAAAAAAATCGAGAAAAGGGGGCAGTTTTTTGAAAACAAAGGGAAAAAAGAATTCCTAAAAAAAGGGTAGAAGAGGGGAATAGGGGAAACAGTGCGTCAAGTTTATGTTCCTCAACGTCTGGTACCATCAGTTGTATTTCCTGCCAAACATTTATTATTTTTATGAAAATTAGCAATTAATAAATAGTTTAAATCATTTTGAGGTGGTTGAGGTCCTAAGACCGCGATTTAAACTTTTCTTTTAAATAAATAGAAAAACTTCGCATGAAATGAATTACTGAGTTGTATGATACATTTTCATTGGTACGAGTTTGATAGTCAGTTCAAAAATTCAGCAAAATAGTTGAATTTTCTACAAAATTGTTGAATTATGAAGCCAAAAAGACGAATTATTTACAAAACCAAAAAATATGATTTTTCAACAAATTCGAATTGTTTGAAATTCGTCTTTTTGGCTTGAAATTCAACTGCTTGCTCTCGCAAAATAATCAATTATATTTTTTCAATTAAACTTCGTCAGACAAGATTGCATCATTCAAGAAATGTTATACTGAAAGTACCAATCCACATTCTTGGCTAGTTTTTTAATTAATTGAAATTATCTACTGTTAATTATTATTTACTGTAGGGTAGTCTCTCCTATATCATTTACAAATATACCTATTGACACATGATCACTTTCCTCATATTTTTAAAATCATTTACTTTGACAAACTATCCCTTTTTCTAGAGTTCAGAATCATCTGTATCTCTGCTAAACTTTTACCCTTAGTTTCGGGCATGATATAAAAGAGAAGAGAGGTTCCGCTCAAACAACAGAATGCAAAAATTAAAAAGCTCACTTGAATTCCAACAGCTTTATTCATTATCGGAAAAATCAGTTCGACTACAAAAGCTGCTGAGGCAGCTGCTATGAAAATAACAGTTATAGCAATGTTCTTCAACCTAACAGGAAAGAGTTCACCCCCGAGTACAAAAGGTAACGGACCAACACCCACAGAAGCAGCAATTTCAAAAATGATCAGACCTACTAAAGGCAAAAAACTGATTGAGGTAACATCCATCTGAAACTGTAATTTCATTAAGAAGAAAACTCCAACAATTATTAGAGCAAAAGTACTGAAAATTCCAGAGGTAATATACAACAGTCTTCTACCAAGGCGTTCAATCAACTGAGTAGCAACTAAACCCGAGAGTATTTTTACAGCTCCCAGAATCATATAACAATGCGAGGCTGTTAAAGAGAATCCACTGTAGCCAAAAATCTCATGAGCGTATGCCACCATGGCTAAAGATCCAGAAAACATTGATACTACGTGAAGGAAAACTACTATCATCAACCCTTTCCGATTACCTCCAGAGAATAAATCCCGCAATTTGTACACCTTCGACTCCTGATCTTCAACTGCTGATACTTTTATCAGTTCAATTTCAGACTTGACTTCTTCCGAATTCTTCACACCTCTTAATCTCATTAAACTCTTCAGACATTCTTCATCTCTTCCTCTCATCGTATAAAAATATGGGGATTCTGGCATGAATATAAAACTAACAAGGTAGATAATTGGTATTGATAGTAAAATCAAGTTCATGGTCTGGTAGGAACAATAGGCTCCCATCGTTGCGACCAGGAAAATACCCAAGTCACCTGAAATCACCATCGAAATAGTCAGCATTCCTCTAATTCTTCTTTCGGCAATTTCTCCTATGTAAACAGATACTAAACCGATGTTACTATATCCTAATCCACAAATCATTCTCGCTAAACAGAGGGTGACAACATTATTGGCAAGAACAATCATCAGCCAGGAGATAATTTGTGGAACTGCTGAGATCAGTAAAGTATATTTTCGTCCCACACAATCCATCAATAAAGGAACAATTATATATCCGATAACGGCACCAATATTGGGGGAAGATGTTATCCAGGCTCCTTCTTCCACAGTCATCGCAATTTCTGATTGATTGCTCCTCAAATACTCCAGTGAAGGCGAACTCCACGAAAGCATTGCTCCGAGTCCTATCTGCGAAAAGCAAACTGAAAAACAAGTTTTTTTAAAGAAGAGAATAAAATAACAGGGTTGCTACAAAATCCCAATTTCGAAATTCCCTAACTTTCCCTTACTTTTCCCTGACCAAGTTTTCTTTTTTCCTGACCGAGCAAATGAATAATGTTAATGCATTAAAATGGTTTATATTACAACGTTAGGTATTTAGATGACTGTTTAACCAAATAGTTGATTTTTCAACCAAAGGGATTAATTTTCATTCGAAAAGATTAATTTTCTACCAAACAGGATTAATTTTCAACAAAATACATTAACTTTAAACCAAATATTTGAGTTTTCAATTCACAAAAACAAATCAACCAAAAGAAAATTTCAACAAAATAGTTATATTTTCAACTAAGGAGATGAATCTTCAACCAAAACAGATTAATTTTCAAACCAAAAAGAGGAATTTTCATATTTCATCCAAAATATTGAAATTTCAAGACAAAATTACGAATTTTCTATAAAACAGTTGTTTTTCTCTATAAAACTCAAAATATGAGAGTCTAACAAAAAAGTTAATTTTTAACAAAATTGTTGAATTTTAAAGGCAAAAACGAATTTCCTTTGAAAAAGTTAAATTGTCTACCAAAATTATTAAAGTTTCAACCCAAAACACGCATTTTTAACAAAATAAATGAATTTTCAACTAAAAAAAGATAAATTTTCAAGCAAAAACGGAATAGTGACATTTTCAGATGAAAAGTTTAACTTTCAACCGTGAAAAAATTAATTTTTAACAAAATAGTTCCATTCTCAACAAATGTAAAAAAAAATACATCTATTTTCAAATAAAAAATATTCATTTTTAACCAAAACCAGAATAGTCTAATTCAAAATAATATCCAAGTGAATCTTTAACTGAATAGTTAAATTTTTAACCAAGAAGATTAATTTTAACCGAAAAATGAGATGAACTTTTAAATAAAAAAAAAATTAATTTTCAACAAAAAAGTGTATGTTCAACCAAACAGTAAATTTGTTACCAAAATAATTAAATTTTTAACCAAAAAAATCAATTCTCAACGAAAAATGTAATAGTTGATATTTCAACCATAAAACTTTAAATTTTTTATTCAAGAATAGTTGAATTCAACTAAAAAAGATTGTCGAATTCTCAACCAAAGCAGGTTAAAATAAAATTAATTAAATTGAAATTAATTTAATTAATTAATTAACTAAAGAGTTTCATTTTTAACAAAAAAAAATGAAATTTTGACGATCAGAGATGATCTTTTAAACCAAAAAGATAAATTTTCAACAAAAGTTAAATTTTTCATAAAAAAAAAGATTTTTTAGTCAATAATAAAAAAAACTTTATTCAAAATTTTGAATGTTCGTGCCAAAAAGACGAATTTTTTAAAAACAGTGGAATTTCTAACCAAAAATATACATTTTCAACAAACAAGTTCATTTTCAGCCAAATAGTTACATTTTTTACTAAAATAGTTAATTTTTTTTACCAAAATAGTTGAATTTTCAACCAAAAAAAATCAATTCTCAAAGATAAATATAGTTGATATTTCAAACATATATGTTATTTCAAGTTTTAATCAGGAACAGTTGAATTCAACTAAAAGAGGAGAATTTTCAATAAAATAGTTGAATCCTTGACCAAAACTTTTAAACAAAAAAGATACATTTTTAACGAAAAAGTTCATTTTCAACCAAATAGTTGAATTTTCAACAACAACAAAAAAACAATTTTCAACTAAAAATGTAATTAGTTAATATTTCAACCTTAAAAGTTTTAATGTTTAATCAATGAGATTTGAATTCAACCAAAAAAGACGAATTTTCAGCAAAATAGATGAGTCCTCAACCAAATAAGATTAATTCTTAACTGAACAGTTACAATTTCAATGAAAAAAAGAAGACGTTTCTACGATAAGAGATGAACTTTTAATCCAAACAAATGAATTTTCAACAAAAGAGTTGAATGTTCAACCAAGAAAGATTTTTCAATCTACAACTTAAAAGAATGTCATCCGAAATGTTAAATTTTCATGTCAAAAAGACGAATTTTCTTTAAAGCAGTGAAATTTTGAAACCAAAAATATAAATTTCCCACACAAAAATTAGTTCTCATCCAAATAGTTGAATTTTCAACCCAAAAATACGAATTTTCAACAAACCAGGTGAACTTGCAACCAAAAAGAATGACTTTTTAACAAAATCATTGAAATTCCTCAATAAAATAATAAAATTAACTTCAACATCAGTTTATCGAAAATTCACTGACTCTTTCAGCTTTTCCCTGACTTCCCTTGATCAGTTTTAAATTCCCTGACTTTTCCGAATTCTCTGACCTGTAGCAACCCTGAAGTCAATTATTTATTATGTAACTTTTTATCATTCATTCATGAATTTATTCTCAGAATTCTTTACACAATTCCCGGTAACAAAATTTGTACTCACCGCTTACGGTGGCCACCAATTGTAACAAACAACTTCCTCCATCTCGCTTGGTTTCTTTAACATTTTCACTAGTCTCTTCTTTTCGATTTTTTTTAAAGAAAAAAAACGAAGGTAAACATTTCATACTACCGAAATGGTCTGCAAATAAACGCATACTGCAGAGTATCCTTGACAATACTGAAGTGAAAGTGTAAAAAGAGGGGAGACTGCAATATTGTAATTTGTAAGACACGGAATAATCGCACCGATAAGAAGACCTGTTTTCATAATAAAAAACTGAAGAAACTGGCAAGAATTTTAATCATTATAATAACAATTTTTTATTTACCGAATGATAAAATATGATATCAAATTAAAACCACAGTTCGAGGCGCTCGTCTAAAGGTTTATCGTAGTAATAAACTTTACAGTTTACACAAGTGCGTAAATCGAAACTTCTTCGTCACTTACTTCACAAAATGAAAAATGAGTTCAACATAAAATTCAGTTCCAGCTCACAAGTTTGAATAGTTAAATTTTCAGGTCAAAAAATTGGTTTTCAACCAAAAACGCTAATTTTCAACAAAATAGTTAAATTTTCAACTAAAAACTATCAATTTTCAACTTAGAAGGGAATAGTTAAATTTTCAGTAAAAAAATTATTCTGCAACAAAAAAAAAAGAATTTTCAACAAATTAGTTAAATCTTAAATCAATAAAATGAATTTTTTACATAGTAGCGGCTCGCGAGATTGAGCGCGCCGATTGCGCGCGTCTGTTGGATCTAGCGCTTCGCGCTCCATAGGTCAAGGCATCGACAACAGTAATTTCGTGATTGTGAATTCTCTTTTGTTAAAGCTCCTTCGACTTTAACGAACACATTCTCATCACGCATCTCGTGCTTCGCACTCGATTTTGTCCAAAATTTGAACTTTTCTATATTATGTTAAAAATTTTATATGAAATGTATATTAAATTTATTTCTGTACCTCAACCTGGGATTGCTTATTCAGATATTGCAAAATAATGTAAAAAATTTATTTATCATGATTAATTTAATATTTGTTTCTTATTTTTCATTCAATTTTATTCTCAGCTACCCTGAAAAATGTATCATTACAATAAATGTATATTATCACAATTCATAATATGCATTGGTATTGAAACATACGTATTTTCATTGTATTGTTTTTATAATTTAAAAAAGTGCGCATCCTATAAAAAAAGCAATTTTGTTATTAAACATTTTATTGCAACTTGTGTCGTTTTTCCATAAAATTAACTTGTTTATTTTCAATGTTATTTTTTACGATTTAGAACAAAAATACGCATCCTAGCGTAAAGTGGTTCTAAGGAAATTTGTACAAATAATTTAGGCGAAAAATTTTGTTAAATAAAATGTTATTGTAGCTTGTATACTTGGTCCAAAAAGTTAATTTCTTTATATGTAGACCTTTAATGGTTGAACAACTTTTGTCTTTTCATTTTTTTTTTGTCTCTTGTGTCGTTTTTCCAAAAATTTTATTTTTTGATTTTTAATGTTTTTTTACGATCATAACAAAAACTACACGTCCTTTCAATAAATGATTCATTACGTAGATCTTTTTGGGGCGAACAACTTATGTCTGTTAATTTTTTTCGTATCTTGTGTCGTTTTTACCAAATTTAATTTTTTTATTTTTAATGTTATATTTTTACGATTAAAACAAAAACTACGCATCCTATACAAAAATAAATAATAACAAATTTGTAGCTCTTCTTTGGGTGAACAGCTTTTGTGTTCATTTTTTTCATAGCTTGTGACGTTTTTCAAAAAATTTACTTTTTTTAATGCTTTTTTTACGATTTAAACTAAAAATACGCATTCCCTCAAAAAATGATTGCTTACAAATTTATACCTCTTTTTTGGGTGAACAACTTTTGTCTTGTTATTTTTTTTTGTAGATTGTGTCATTTGTTTAAAATTTAATTTTTTTTTAATGTTTTTTACGAATAAAACAAAAACTACGCTTCCTACCATAAAATGATAATTAACAAATTTTTACCTCTTTTTTGGGTAAACAACTTTTGTCTTATTATTTTTTTTTGTAGCTTGTTTATTTTTAATGCTTTTACAAATAAAACAAAAACTATGTCTCCTATAAAAAATGATTCATAACAAAATAGATATTTTTTGAGTGCACAATTTTCGATGATTCATCTATTTTCTTATCTTGCATAGTTTGACCGCAAAATGGAATCTTTCATTATTTTATTGTGCGATCAAAATTTGAATTTTCGATTTTTCAAAAAAATTCAAAAAGTTGTTATGATTAAATCTTGTAATAGTTAAATTTCCAACCAAAAAGATGAATTTTCTGCCAAAAGAGATGAATTTTTAAGGAAAAAAGACGAATTTTTCAGCAAAAGAGTTGAGTTTTAAGTTAAAATGTCGAATATTCTTAGGAAACATTTAATTTTTAAACCCGAAAAGATGAATTTCCCACACAAAAATGAATTTGCAACCAAAAAAGATGAATTGTCAATCAAATAGTAGAATTTAAAAAAAAATTCAACCAAATAGTTGAACTTTCAAGCAGAAGAGTCGAGTCTTAAGCAAAAAAGTTGAATTTTTAATCAAATAGTTAAATTTTCAAAAAAAAATGTTAAGGTGCAAAAGATAATGACACGTTTTTAACAAAAGTGGCATTTTCAAACCAAAAAGACGAATTTTTTACACAACAATTATATTTTCAACCCGAAAGTATGAATGTTCAAGAAAAAAGTTCATTTTCAACAAAATCGTTAAATGTTCAACCCAAAATGACGATTTTTCAACAAAACAGTTGAATTCGCAACCGAAAAATATGAATTTTCTACAGGAAAGTTAATTTTGAACCAAAAAGTTGAATTTTCAACCAAATACTTAAATATTCTACCATACTGTTTAAATTTTAACCGAAAAGACGAATTTTCGATAAAATAGTTGAGTTTTAAATCCAAAAATAGAAATTTTCGACAAAAAAATTAATTTTCAACCAAATAGTTGAATCCTCAACCAAATTAGATTAATTTTGAACCATTTTTAGCCAAAAATATGAACTAATAGTAAGTGAAAAGTGGACAAAAATGTAATATTTCAGAAAAAAACGCAACTTTCTAGCATTATTCAAAGAGAATATTATTCAAAATGATAATAAATTTTTTAAACAATTATGTTTGTACACTTTAATTAATTATTACCTCAATCTATTTGAAAAGTGGACAAAAAGTGGAAAACTTGCGAAAAAACTGCATCTTTCTAACATTATTCAAAAAGAATACTATTAAAAATAATAATAAAATGTTTAAACAATTATTTCTGTTGAATTTAATTAACTATTGCCTCAATGTAACCGAAAATTTAAAAATAAGTGGAAATATTCTAAAAAAAACCGCGATTTTCTAACTCTATCCTAAGAGAAAATTGCTAAAAACAATAATAATTTATTTGAACAATAATATATAATAATAATATAATATAATATATAAGAATATAATATAATACTAATAATCATAATAATGAAGTAGGGATTAAGGCGTAGGGATGTGGCGACCCCATCGCCCGAGAGCCCCGGCTCTTGCAGTCAGCCACGTTGTTTTGGGCTAACTCCCCAATGCAATGAATTATGCGGTTACGACACCAGTATCGCGCAGTGCCACCCACAATAGGCCTCTTTCGGATGGAGGCCATGGTTCAGTTGGGAGTGGCAATAGGACCGAACCGAGGCGACGACCAGGCAATGTTATTATTATTATACCATTAAGCCATTTCCCTTTCGGGGTAGGCGTGACTTGCTCGGTTGGAGAATAGTAGTGTGTATATGGGTATATAGGTATAAGGTAGGTAGGAATATAGGTATGAGGTGGATAGGTATATAAGTGTTAGGTATATATATTTTAGATTGATCTGGAATTCTCGTGTTATTTATTTAAATGACTCGTTTACTCCGCAACACTGCTCCGACCCAGGTTGCTGATCAATCTCTCTAGCGATCACCCCAAGTGAAGAGCCTCACAGAATTGTTATGTATGGTTCTCCACTTGGGCCCATTAGTATCCAAGATCTTTGTTTCAGGCGTCATTCATTCTACTGTCACTCTGTTTACAAACTATTTGTCGCCACACTTTTCTGTCCTGGCATACTACTCTAGCTTCCTTCACGTCCATGCATTTTTTCATGCAAGCTCTTGTGTTCCTATGGCTTCTTATGTCTCTACGGATTAATGTCTCATTTACAGATTCTAACCATTCTTTTGGCGGTCTACCTCTGGGCATTCTGCCATTTACTTTACCTTTATACACTTGTTTGGTCAGTCGTTCATCTTTCATTCTTTCAAGATGTCCGAACCATCTTAACTGATTTCTTTCCCATGTGTCAACTATTGTCTCTTTTGCACCACATTCTTTGAGGATTGTCTCGTTTCGGACTTTGTCCATTAGTGTTTTCCCGCATATTATGCGCAGAGGTTTCATGCCGATCGCGTTAATTTTACTCCTGTCCTTTTCTTGACAGGTCCATGTCTCGCTACCGTATAGTACAGTCGGTACGAATATAGAATTGTGTATGGCCATTTTAGCTTTTTTTGATATGTTTTTATTTGTTAGGATGGACCCTGCTCTACCGATAACCTGTTTACCCTTATTTATGCGCCTATCTAACTCCCCATCTATTTTTCCGTCGCTAGTGAATAGACTACCTAGATATACGTACTTGTCAACTTGTTCTAATCTCTCATCATTTAGGACAATGTTGCACATTGTTTTCTCACTCTTTCCCTCAAACACCATGATTTTTGTTTTATTTACGTTAATTTTGAGTCCCATGTCCTTCATGCTTGTATGAAGTTTATTCAACATTCTTTGCAAGTCCTCGACTGATTCTGCCATAACAATCTTGTCATCTGCGAAAGCTAACCCACGTACCTTAACTGTTTGGAGATCTACACCTTCTTCGTCGAAGAGTGCAGTTCTTAGACACTTATCCATGAATATGATAAATAGCCACGAGGACATAACGCATCCTTGTTTCACGCCTTGCGTAATATCGAACCAGTCACTCAGTTTCCCGTTTACCCTTACGCTCGCTTTACTACCTGTATATATTGTTTTTATTGCTTGCAGGAGCCCTCCATTTACTCCGTATTCTTTAAGAACTTCCCAAAGTTTACTTCTATTTACCGTGCCAAATGCTTTTTCTAGGTCAATAAATGCACAGAAAACTTTCTTTCCTACTCTCAAGCTTTTTTCTGTGATCTGTCTTAGGCTAAATATCTGATCTGTACATGATCTTCCTGGCATAAATCCACTTTGGACTTCCCATATTTTTTCTTCTGTGATTTCCATTACCCTACGAATAAGTATTTTTGAGTATATTTTACTTACGGTACTTAGTAGGCTGATACCTCTGTAATTACTGCAGTTGTTTTTATCTCCCTTTCTTTTGTATATTGGTACGATAATCGCTTTTTTCCAATCGTCTGGGACTTTCCCCGTCTCGATACATAAATTTATTAATTCGCACAACCTGTGAGGTATGTACTCGCCACCGTATTTGAGCATTTCAGCACTAATACTGTCTATGCCAGCAGCCTTACCGTTTTT